>VDFB02125108.1:0-42243 GCA_007258455.2 Sequoia sempervirens | reverse complement strand
AAATTGTGACACTAAGATATATAGTATCAAGAAGCAAATAAATAAATAAAACGTATATAAGAGTATTGGCAATAATAAATATAATCAAATTATAATTATCCAAAGATAATGGTATAATTACCGAATATAAAATAATAATAATTATTATTATTATCATATTAATAATTTACTCATTATTATCTAAAATCACAATTATCATAATCACAATATAAATATTATAGAATGACTCATATTATAATAATGAAACTAACAAATATGTGAAAATTATAAATATCACTAATATGATTAACTACTCTAAAGAAATATGAGATAATAAATTATAAATCATAAAATATAAACAAACAAATATAAATTATAATTTATAATATATGAATTAAGGCAAACCGATGGCAGCCTAAATTAAGAAAAGACAATGATTTCCAAACATATATGCTTTGGCCGAAATCGCAACCCTTAAAGCAAGACGTCCCTTTTGGGAAGAGGTGCAAAGGGGTTTAAATATCCTTATATGTAGCAATCAGAAGATACGAACTTTTATGGAGTGATTTATATATAAAATATTATACTATATGAAACGTGGTTGGAGTATATCGGTGAGAAGAAGTCAGGAAATATGGAGAGAAGTTACGCTGCAAGGAAAAGGAAAGTCGCATTCTCTCCATCTTTCATCTATTTAAATTGCACTCCCTCAAACGTAATTTGTTATATTATATGCTTGCATACTGGCTACGTATTCTTCGTTTCAAATCTCTCTTTATCATCTGTATTCCTTAATGTATTATTTAGTTGACTGTATCTATCAAGCGCTGGAAAGGGATTAAGGAGAAAATGAAGAGAATAAGGATATATTCTATAGTGGGGAGTGTAGCCGCTGGCTGAGTAAAAGAGAGAGGAGTTTGCAGATCGCTATATCTGGTACGTATTATTTATTATAGGTAAGGATGGTGAGGTATTTCATATAAATAATGTTTACAATGAGATGATAATATTTGATATATAATGTTATTTGATTATTAATTATATTAGAATGTGATATTATGTGATGCATAATATTATTTAAGATATTATCCCTAGAATGTAATGTGTGTGATGAGCAATATTATTCATGATAATATCATAGGGATGTAAAAATATTTGGTGTCTAATATTATTGTCACTTGGATGTTAATGATATTTGATATCATAGATAATTAAAATTTATTAAATAAATGATAATAAAGGAATGGACTAAGAATTTAGTAATGGTTGGCATTAATATATATATATATATATATGATAATTGTAAATATATTGAATACAACATGTTACCTGTGAATTAAATTCATATGCTGATAAATACATTCTTGGTAATTGGTAAGTATATATTTTTACATATATATTAATCTTCATATATATATATTAGTATTCATAGCCACATCATGAAATGATAAGCAAATACAAAATAAACGAATAAAATATATAATAGTATAATATAGTATCTATGACTATCCAATAATGATGCTTGCAGCAATTATTGAGCCTTATAGGTGATAATAAATCTAGTATGATAAATGGTTTTCTCTTTGGAATTTGATAGATGTTTAATAGCTACCCTATGTACTTACGAAATTATATAGAAGGATCATAAGAGTGATACGGAAGGAATAAGTACTCCTTTGACAAGAAGGAAATGTTTATGTCATCTTTGATCTTATTAGTTATTATCACTAAACCTGATTGATCTTTAACGTTTCTAATGTCTCCTTGAGGAACACTTTGAGTGCAAGTTTTAGGTCGAAGTGCTCCCAATAGAAAGGGGTCATTACATAATACTGGCCTTTTTAAAAACAACTTTAATCAACTAGGCGTGACAAGTTACTTTTTGATGACTCCAAGACCTCACTTAAGTTATAAAGTGACTATAAAAATAACTTAAGTGACGAAAAAATACAAACATTATTTTAATCAACCTTAGACTCACCAACGCCCAATCAAGAAATATACGTTGCTGGAGTAACATAGGCCTAGACCAATTGCCAAAAATACAGTTACTATAAATAGAAATTGCTAAAAATAGTAAGTACTCCCAAACATCAAACTGGCACAAAATTGAGATACATTGAGACTTACTATAAATAGTAAGTACTGAAATTGGCCACTACTAAAAATAGAAAGTCCTACTAGAAAGAACCGAAAAACACCACAGGGCCCAACACTAGCTTTGAGTCCCTAAACCAATTCATATCTCCCGCCTATGTGTAGAAACCTTCAAACTGCTTTGCCTGTCTTTCCGCTTTTGATTTTCGTGTTTTTAGTTGTTGAGTATAAAATGCAATAAGTGAAGCATTTTGGTAATAAATTTAAAGATGTACCTTTATAAAAATTATCTAAACTCGAAAACTACAGAATCCAATGCAAATACTTATGCCAGACCATTCATTATTCCTCCGGAATGATTACAATGAATACCCAATTACATGCAATATAAAAAGCAATGGTTTTATTTGAAAACTTGGAGATTGCAGCAATAAATGACTCTCTTGCAATGGTACGGCTGAGATGCTCTTGCTCTTTTCCCTCCGTTTAATGTTGCAAAATGATCCAGTAAGGTAGGCGCCTCCAATGATGGAACCAGATGATGAGTAGAGAAGGCGACTTAGCATTGGCTGGAGGTACGGCCTTGAATAGTACGGATCTGCTGTCAGAGGTACGGCTGTAGCAGCAGCAGCATCAAATATAACAATACGGCCCTTTGAAGATTCCCTGACTTCCCTGACTTCCAAAATAATATGCGCCTTGATGGAGAATGGCTACTGGATGAAGACACTGATAAAACTCTGAAGAAATGTGTTTCAACTGTGAACTTTGAAGAAGTACGGCCAAGTACAGATGGTACGGCCTGAGTACAGCAGCAGCTATTAATTAAAATGTACGGCTCTTACTGTGATCTCCAGAATATCAATAAAATGGCGCCTCAATGTAGAAAACTTTCCTGGATGAATATCTCTCTGAAAACCCTGACGAAATAGACTTCTGTGAAGCTCTGTAATTTCTTGGATGGAAAATCTCTCGGTATTTGGCAATAGATCGGATGATATTTACACCCCTCTGGCCCCGCTTTCAATGGAGATGGCTCGTTCCCGGTGAGATTGGAAACCCTAAGGTTACGTGCTCAGACAAAACTTGACCAATTTTCAATATCAATAATCACATAATGGCTCGATTTCCAAGGCAAATGCACTATATCCTTGAGAAGTGCGAATTTCCACAATAATAGGGATCATTAAAATTCGACTTCTTATTCTTTTTAATATTTCCATAGTCTCAGCATTAATTTTTAATTATAAAATTAATCTCAAATGGCCCCTTCCAATGTTGGGCGCCCCCTTTATAAAAATCACTTAAGTCGTAATATTAAATATTACAACTTTATATTATAAGCTCTAATTAATTAATATTTAATTATTTCAATTAAATATTAATATCTCTCTAAGTATTCACCCGATGCACGAGCCGTCTGAAGCGGTCGACTGATGAAGTGATTCTGAATGCTATCAATCCATACTGCTAAAAATAGCAGGGGTCCCACGCTGACTGCCAATAACTGCTAAAATTAGCAACTTATGCTAGAAATGTCCGAACGAGCCCGAACGAAAGCCAATTGATCAAAATCTGACAATCTGAAGCTGAGCCAAGCTCCGAAATGACCCTCTATCCAAACTATCAGCCCTACGAGGGTCGCATGATAGGCTAATCTTACGAACTCTGATGCTCGCCAAAAATGGGGACATTACACAATATGAGCAAGCATTCATGAGTCAAATATCCCAACTGAAATATATGCTATTTTTCTGATTTATGCAACACAGATTTATGCCCTAATTTTCTGATTTCAATTTTCTGCTCAAAACCCTAACACGCTGATGTAAATTTTCTAATTCTAAACATGCATTAGCAACATATAATCATCCCAATGACATCAAATAACATAGCATATTTGTCTAAACATAAACAAGAATGTAACCAACACAATGAATCACCAAAATATTCATCCAAACATGCCAAATTCTGATTATCCAAACATTCAGTTTTCTATTACAAATTCAGACCTAATTATGGATTCAATATCACTATGAAATGGGCTTCAAACATGCCTAGCAATGTACAATAGCTTGCTGATATGAAGAAACCCCAAAACATGCAATTAAATCATGATCTATCCTAACCTAGCTGGGTGAACTGCTCCAGCTCACACACATGCAAGATAAATGAAAATATATGATAGAAAATGTCTCCAAAACCCTACAACAAGGGTGTGCTGGCTTGTTGGTCTGAATGTACGGTTTGCAACCCTTGAAATCTTGCCAAAACCTTCCAAACTTGCCAATTTTGCCCCCTCCAAATCTGGTCACTCCTCTTGCAACTTGGGCACCTCACCCTAGGAAGAAACCCTAGGTCAAATCCACACAAAAACTGCCTCCCTTAAGTCACCTAGGATGGTATGAAATTTGAGCATGAACATCTAACATAAAACTCCATTGAAGTACAAGTGAACCTCCGTCATGAAGTCTTCCATGGAAGGGCTAGTTTTTTGTCCAACACCTCTATTATTCTCAAGGGTTTTCATCCTTGGAATAGTTGCAAAATTGTAGATCAGAAAAGCAAAAATTAATGATATGAAAACCTCCAAATGACTTAGTTTATATAGCAATCACTCCTTATTTCTCCAAATAGGTCAGCCCAATTTGGGCATTACTCCCTTTTTAAATTTTCTTTTTATTTAATTTTCATTCCCTCAATTGGATGCCAAACCCCAATTCAAATTTTTATTATTATTTTTTTATTTTTTTCCCTCCTTGTAACTTCCAAAGGGGTCACCCAACCCCAAATAAAGTATTAAAATAACTTGCGCACCAAAATTCAAATTTAAATCTTATTTCTCCTTCCCTAGGGCACCAAAAGCAATTTAATTTAATTTTGTTTTTTTTAATTTATTTTCCCTCTAATTTTCTCATGCTTGCCCAAAAGCGACATTGCAATCCTTACTTCCCAGAATTGCTTGGCCTCAAGCAATGCCAAGCATACCACTACCTAAATCCCATATCATCACATTACCATATTCAACCAAACTTAGGAGATAGATGTACCTCAAGGAGCTATCAACGTCAGCAACACTCCAACTTTGAAGGATTCCCCATGAAGGTGCAAGATGCCCCTCGTAGATGCATAGTAGAACACATCAACCCCTTCTATGTTGTTGATATCAGTCAAAACATCAACCTCCTAACTGACAATAAAACCCAAGTGAGTGCAAATATCATCGCCAATGCCATATGATGACAGAGCATCATCCATATGCCATTCCCCAATGTTGAAGAGATGATCCAAACCTCTCCAAAACACCCAAACAACTATTATCCCCCAAGTAGCCTGCAGGATTTCCATGTGCAATAAGGCAGAACAACCATCTCTTAGCAAAGTATGGAGTGGATCCTCACGAACTAGGGCAACAAGGCCAAGATCTTCATGCTTTCTTCAAATCCCTATGACATAATCTAGTTGGAACACAAGCATTAGTAACTCAAAACCAAACATTATAGCAATACCTCTATACCTTGTGTCAAAGTTCAGCTTCACCTCCCAAGTATGCCCAACATAGGCAAGTGCCTCTATGTCTTGCATCACAAATCTCTGAAATAGGGCAGCCTCCAATGCCACCAAAGAATCAATATGATGATAGGATTGCACTTCGTCACTAACCAACTCTTCATTTTTAAGAGAGACCAATGAATCACCAATTGAATCACTTATGACTCCCTCTTCACATGAACATTTGACATTAGTGGTTAATCCACTAAGTGTATTCTCAACTACTCTAAACTCCTCTAGGGTTTGGGCCTTCAAGGGGCCCTCAAACAAAGGCAAGTCATGATGCAAATTAGGTACATGAACAAAAAAATTTGAATCATACCGTTCCACTTGTCCACCCAAATCTGCTTGCTTCCTTTCCTTTGCTTGCTCCACCACTATGCATTCTTCCCTTGGAAGAAATAGAGATCTAAGGTGTGACTCTCTTTGCCTCTTTGCTTGTTTTAGCTGAGTACAACGTTCCTTGATCTTTTGCAAGTGTTGTTTTGCTTGGGCAGCCAACATCTTTGCTCTCCTAGCTCTTTGCAACCACCCTTCACACATATCTTGTATCCTTTTAACATCCTCCATGGTATGAGGTACAAAATCAGACCCTTTGTGGCTTGAATACACAACACTTTCCTCGTTTTTGACACATCTTGAGTGCCAACATTAGGAGATCCCTTAACACCATTCCCCTCATGTGACATAGCTGCTATCTCAAGGTTATGCATAGAATATGACTGCTGTCATAAAATAGAAAATCAGAACTCACATCATACATATTTGTAGTGCCTTCAAGGGACTCAATCAAGTTTTCATCCTTTGTTAGTTTTCCATCGCCAAGTGCTGGTCCAAAAGGCGTATCTAGCTGAAAATTGCATGCCTCTCTAATTATGATAAGGCTGTCTCGAACCTCCATCCTCTTGGCTGTCATTTCGTTAGGTAGATCCTTATTGATAGCTTTCAACACTATTTTCTTTCCTTTTGATGTGAACTCTAACTCCATCCTTTGGAAGTCCTGAACATAATGACCAAGTGATTGTAACCATTGGATTCCCAACACAATCTCAATTCCACCAATACCAACAACATATATGTTACATCCCAATCCTAAATTACTATTTACTATTCACCTATGTTACACGGGGACGCGTCCCCTACCCCAAAACCCACTGTCCCTGTCCCCTGTCATCCCCGGGACAAGGGGACGCAACGGGGACATCCCCCAGCCGTCCTCGAAATAGCCCAACTAGCAAGAAACGAGAAGAAATGTCCCCTGCCCTTTGGGGACATTTCCCCATCCCCGGTATGGATTGGGGACATTGGAAATGTCCCTCGACATACTGGGGACAGCTAGTCGTCCCACATGGACAGGGAGCTTCCTGGGTTAAGAAAGCATTTAAAAATTTGATATTTTAAATATTTCATCCTCCTTTCTAAGGTGATTTTCAAGTTTGGGCTGTTTGACATTTTGTCAAACACTTGGCATGCAAAGTGACTAAGTTCTGATTTCTGAATGTTTATGCTTGTGTTTGATTGAATTTGAATGCCAAATCATTTGCATAAAACATAGAAATGATAACTGCTATCATAACATCAACAAATATGAAATATTCAACCTCAAATCTGATTTTATTTGCACTATATCAAGTCTAAATACATTGCATTACAGGTCTGATATAAGTCTGATTTGATTACAGCAGCAGACATTTCCTTCAAAATCTAATTTATATTGATTCCCAATGAAATACAAATATACCTCGATCATTGGCTACAATAATAAGTTTAATGACATTTATTATATTGTTATACTACTGCTCTCACGATTTATTTACATATTGATATTGTTGTTATCAATTATTAATTTATTGACATATCTCGCTCTCTCTCTTTCCCCCCCTCCCCCTCCTCTCTCTCTCTCTCTCTCTCTCTCTCTATATATATATATATATATATATATTTTGTATGTCGCCATCCCCTGCTGTCCGCTAAAAATGGCCCCCTAGGAAACGTATCCCCCCATCCCCATCCCCGAAACGCCGTGGAACATAGCTATTCACTTTAACTTGAATGCAATATGAATTTATGAGAATATGATGATTGACAAATTGAATGGTTAGATGAAATATATGTGAAAATGTAATGGTTAATGCAATGGAATTTATATATTGATATACTGGAAATGTGATGAATGCAATATAATGAAAATGGCTAACTATGTGTTATGGTTGCCAAGTGGATGACAGGATTGGATGTCATGCCTCCAATGGATGAGGGGGAGTATCACCTAAGAGAAGGAAATGTATAAGAGCCGAATAGTAAAGCCATCTGAGTTTGTTGAATTGTGCTCAAGTCAGTTTCGGATGTCATAATCAAGTAAGTTGTTCTTGAGTTATGTCTTCTAGTTACTGGAACCCAAGTCAAGTCAAGTTAGTACCCCTATAGGAGGCTTTAGGGTTATTGGTGTTTTCTATTTACATATAAATATACATGTATGAAAATATTTATGAACATATGAGAGTATATATATATATATGGCCACATTATAGCTGAAAAGTAGCTAATTTATTAGCAAATTAATGGCAAGTTAAAAGCACGAATGGGCTGCAAGTAATGCTTAATCTAAACTTGAAATAGTCCATCACATAGAATATGAAAGGGGTGCATATCTATGTGAAAACAGCAGCAATTATTAACCTTCAAAAATATGCATATAAATAGCATCATCTGCATGTTTAATATGAGTCTTGCGTGCCATTTAATAAGCAGATTTAATAGCAAATAAAGGTGGAAGTAAACAGCCACAAAGTGGCATATAAAACTGAATTAATAAAGTCAATAAAATGTTTTCTAAAACAGCTTTTAATTGTGGCAAGAAAGGCATGGTTTGAGCCTCTAAAAGAGGCATTAGTTTTCCATTTATAGCATGTGATAACTGACTTCATAAATCCATTTAAGAACAACAAATAAATGAAGGATAGTTTAATGGAGTTTAGCCTCCAAAGTAGGCAACTAAGTCAAAATTTTATAATGAATTTTACTTACCATAAATGATGGTAGTTTAAGAAGGATGTCGGCCTGTTCCTTCAGCCAATTTAAAATGTCAGCCATGAAAGTGACGTGATAAAACTGCATTGACAAGGTCACTCTTAAAACAGCAAAGGGCCGTGAGCATAAAGGAGTTGGTTGAGCCCTTCCTTTGTAGTAAAGTTATTTGGGTTTTTAGTGAATGGCATTTTAAATAATCTTGAAAGACTTGTAAACAGTTTTAAAACGGGCAAGTGAGGAGTTAATGGCTCTAAAGGACGTTAATTTCTATCTATTTTTGGCATGCTATGTATGAACAGTAGGGTGCCATTCAAAAATAGATTTATATGCATTTAGTGGAGAGCAGTGAAGGAGAGGACTGAAGCAAGAAGCCCTATTTTGAAGGGATTACACACATACCCTCACAGATTTGATATTAGAAAGAAAAGGAATAGTAGAGAGAAACGTGAGGTAGTAGATATCATAGTTCTGTTTTGCCATAGAAGAGAAGTTTAGAACAACTTATAGGAACTTTTTTGGGAGATCTTTTGAAGTTTTCAATCATTCACGAAAATCCTCAGGAAGTGGCTATCTTATATCTTGTATTAGATATGAGCTTAGTAGTGAGTACCATGCCTCTACATACCTATTTCTGCTTCGGTCTTAGAAAGGCAGCCATTAGAAGAATGGAAGAGATTATTAATTTATTTCTTCCCAGAAGCTTGGGCCAACATTTGGGTGAAAGAGCAGATTAGCACACTTAATACAATGTTCTTCTTGATTTAACTTGTTAATTCCTTGAAGAAAAGGGTTAAATTTTTTGTATTGATGATGAAAATAAGTGAAATAAAGTTCTATATAGAATTTTATTGTTACTTATGAAAATAAGAGTGAAGAGATAGTTTTATGTAATCTTTGATATAGTCTATTATATAGAATTTTAAAACTTGAGTAAGAGTAAGTAATCCTTTATATGGCTCAAATGATATTATTTTCATGCTAGTATGATTTAATGTCTCTATTTACTATATGACCATGTAAATTTCAAGATGATGGCATAGAGTCGTCATTATCTATTGAAGAAGCCTAAGAATAGGTGTAATGGAAAAACTTAAGGGTTATGATAGGGCTTGAATTAAAGGCAATAGCCTAGACCACAAATGTTTCAAAAACGAACAGGGGAATTCATTATCCATGATGATTATATCAATTCAGTTATTTATGAGCACCTTAGTGGGTATGCTTTTATGAATTTAAACCTTATGCTAGTACAATCAGTTGGTCTATAGATGTTTTATCCTTAATAAACAAGACCTGGGTAGTTACATGAAAGCAACTTGGGTGTTCGAGTCAAAAATTACTAACAACTCAAATGAGTTATTATTTACTGAGTCTACACATTCTAAGAAAGGATTCCCTAGTGGAACTAAACACTGGATATCCGAGATTATAATATGAGAAAGGAATCTTCAGTTCAAGAATAATATTTTATTATTTATGTATGTTGAGTATCTTGTCAATACTTTTAGTTGCGACCAAGAGAGTCTAGTCAAAGACAGTGGGTCATTAGTATCAACTATTTATGCTCAGAATGGGAGAGTAGATACTCAGATGCTTAATATGAAAGACTAGAATAAGTGACAATTGCTAAGTCTCGAGAAGTTACGGGAATATAACTTGAGTATTCTAGGTCAATAAAGTATAACCAATCAAGTTGTTTATCGACTTAGTAAGAAAAGAACTAGAACATGCGGCGGTTGCCAAGGCCCAAGTTGTTACGTGGATGTAACATGGGTGTACTAAAGTCAGAAAGACTTAACAACCTAGATGAATTATGATTTAACAAGGAGCAATATTATGCTCGAGATTGACAAGTGTCAAAAAGCAGTACTATACTCAAATAATGCTCGAGATTGAAAGGAGTCTAGGAGTATGACTTAAATAAAGATATTTCCTTATAAGATGAAACTTTGTATGAAGTATTGTCCAATAAGCAAATAGTAAGCCTAAATTATCACAAGGTCAGATAAGTCTCCAAATTGAGTAGGGTGGGTGAACATACGACTTCACTCCAAGTAAGTAGCGAATGTATTTTTATACAAAACAACTTTGGCCAAAGTGGGTGCATGAGTCACTGCATGCACATGTTGGCTCACCATGTACCAGATACTTAATGCAATCAGAGTTGACTATCATAGTTGGAGGTTTTCCATAGTTGATAGACGGTATTGGTTAAGTAGGTCATAAACACCAGAGCTCAGATGGTTATTATTAAGGGGTTCCTAACCATTCCCTTCGTTGAAAGGCAGGGCCACTTCCAATTCGGAAGGTGTGTGGGGGACTGCTTAAGTCCGTGGTTGGAGGTAAAGTACTTGGGCTATGCTCTCCTTCTTGCAGTTGACTTGCCGAGTCTTGGAAGACAGAGAAGAAAGGAAATATCTAGATAAGGATCTCTGACCCTAAACCTTAATTGCTTAATGTATATTTACGCTTGAAAATGTTTAAGTGGCAACTTAAGAAAAGTATAGTGAAATGTACTTGAAATTTTTTGAGTTATTAAACTGGAAGCTAATATGTTTATCCATGTTTTCATTTAAGAAAATGTAATCTATGTTATTGAAGAAATTTTGTTTTCCTTATTTTTTAGGAATGTTTAATTTTCACTTTGAAGTTCAAAATTTCCATGTAATTTTCGTGTAATAAGGTTGTGGTTGTTACAATATAATTCATCAACCAATGAATAGTCATCCAATTGAAGGCCCAATTGGGGTATCCTCCTAGTGCAACTCATCTTGAATCCATCCGCCAACATGACGCTAAATCCAAGAAACTCCTCTACTTGCAATCCTCTCTTAGCCACAAAGCATTCATCAATGAAATTATGTGTTGCACCACTATCTACTAAACATGAGACCCTTTGTCCCCTAACAATTCCCCTCAAGTAAAAGCGATGATACTTAGGGACAGCTAAAAGAAAAGCAATAGTACCTTGTACCTTAGTATCTAACACCAACCGTGGCTCCTCATGATCACTCTCTGAAGTGGTGTCTTGGACTTCATCATCCTCAAGGTCAAGATTGACCTCAATGTAGTGTACTTTTCCTTTCCCAAGGCATCTATGACCTGGTTCCTATGGTTCTTTGCAAGTGAAGCAAAGTTTCTTCATCCTTAGTTCATTCCTTGTATCAAATTCCAACTTAGGAGATGTGGACTTAGACTGGTTATCATTTTTCTGAAATGGTTTATCTTCTCTAAAACATTTCTTTGGTGGCTGAAATGGTGAAGGAGTAGTATCAAGATCAAGTGCGAGCTCAATAGCATCATCAAGTGTACTAGGCTTATGAACCTTCACCAACCCTCTCAATCTATCATTCAATCCTTCAACAAAGAGCATAGTCACTCTTCTCTCCAACATATCAGGAACCATGACTGCAATCTTTTGGAACTCATTGACATAAGTCGACTCTACCAACCTATTTCAATTGTGCCAAATCTCGGTAGTAGACCTCAACATCTTTTCTATCAAATCGGATGATAAGTTTTCGTGTGAACTCATCATATGAAGTGATCAGCCTATGATTCTGCGAAACAAGCCCATGATGCCACCAATCATATGCCAAACCCTCAAGATGCATAGTAGCAAACTGTATGGCCTTAACCTCACTCACTGGCTTGAGTGTGAGGAAATTATCAAGCTTATGTACCCATGCTCTTGCACTTGTTTCACCGCTGCCATCAAAATTAGAGAGGAATTTTGTTTAATGCTTCCTTGTACTCCTTAGGTGGCCTTGCTTGTCCTCTAGGTCTTTGTCCCATCCTTTCTCTTCTTCTATCCTTCTTTTGATTCATCAATTGATTAAAGTTTAGATCCATCTTGACATCCTCAGGAAGTGCTCTATACTCATCATGTAAGATAGCCAACTCATTTGCAATTGGTCGTTCTTCCTCATCTTCAACAACTTCTTCCTCCCCTTCCTATCTTGGAAGGAATGTGGGCTGCAATGGATGATCCGAGGTAGTGGTGTGTGTTCTCCTAGCACGGGTGTACCTACAATACTTCCTTCACTGGTAAAGGCTGCATTAACTCTTATATTACCCATCGCTTGTGTCATGAGCTGCATCATTTGTTGATGGGATACCATCATTTGAGTTAAAGCATTATTGGCTAGTTTTTGTACTACTAACATTTCCCTTTGACCGACTACTATATCCCTCAAAAGATCACCAACACTCCTATCATCTCTTGCTGGACTTCCACCTCGCCTTTCCCTATCCATAGCAAGTTGATTTGTATCAATACTTGGAGCCCCTTCTTCTTGATAATCTTGTTGTCCTGGTCTTCTTTGGAAGTAATACCTATGAGAACCAAATGGTTGCATGCAATCTAACCCTCCAAGCTGGCACGATCCAAGCTCTGACACCACTCAAATATCGCAACTAAAATATATGCATTTTTTTTTTTTTTTTTACAGCACAAATTTATGCCCTAATTTTCTGATTTCAATTTTCTGCTCAAAACCCTAACATGCTAATGTAAATTTTCTGATTCTAAACATGCATTAGCAGCAACATATAATCTTCCCAATGACATCAAATAACATAGCGGATTTGTCTAACCATAAACAAGAATGTAACCAGCACAATGAATCACCAAAATATTCATCCAAACATGCCAAATTCTGATTATCCAAATGTTCAGTTTGCTGCTACAAATTCAGACCTAATTATGGATGCGATATCACTATGAAATGGGCTCCAAACATGCCCAGGAATGTATAGTAGCTTGCTGATATGAAGAAACCCCAAAACATACAATGAAATGATGATCTATCCTAACCCTAGCTGGGCAAACTACTCCAGCTCACGCATTACGTAAGATAAATGAAAATATATACTAGAAAATATCTCCAAAACCCTACCACAAGGTTGTGCTGGCCTACTGATCTGAATGTAGGATTTGCAACCCTTGAAATCTTGCCAAACCCTTCCAAACTTGCCAATTTCGTCCCCTCCAAATCTGGTTGCTCCTATTGCAACTTTGGCGCCTCGCCCTAGGAAGAAACCCTAGGTCAAATCCACACAAAAACTGCCTCCCTCAAGTTGCCTAGGCTGGTATGAAATCTAAGCATGAACATCTAAAATAAAACTCCATTGAAGCACAAGTGAACCTCCATCATGAAGTCCTCCATGGAAGAGCTAGGTTTTCATCCAACTCCTCTATTATTCTCAAGTGTTTTCGTCCTTGGAATAGTTGCAAAATTACAGATCAGAAAAGCAAAAATAATTCACATGATATGAAAACCACCAAATAACTTAGTTTATATAGCAATCACTCCTTATTTCTCCAAATAGGTCGGCCCAATTTGGGTGCCACTTCTCCCTTTTTAAATTTGTTTTTTATATATTTTTTATTCCCTCAATTGGATGCCAAACACCAATTCAAATTTTTATTACTTTTTATTATTTTTTGCCCTCCTTATAACTCCCAAGGGGTTGCCCAGCCCCAAATAAAGTGTTAAAATAACTTGGGCGCCAAAATTCAAATTTAAATCTTATTTAATCTCCTTCCCTAGGGCGCCAAAAGCAATTTTATTTAATTTAATTTAATTTATTCAATTTCCCTCTAATTTTCTCATGCTCGACCAAAAGATTGCATGGAGTTTTATATTCTCCCAATGAAAAACACTTTCACTCCACCTCTAATTGCACTCATATTCCTCCTTATACTAAAGAAGAATGCACAAGGTAACACCAATCATAATAAACATGAGTGCAAGAGGGTGACCAATAATTTCTTAAAAATACACCTATACCTATATTATGTGTTTTATGCTTCTAGCCACAAGGCTAGTTATCTATACATATTTACCTCAAATAGATGATGAATTTATAAAATCATGGGTTAAGATATCCCCACCTATAGTACTAGCAACTACTTATCACACTAGTAATTGTACAATGCTTAATCACTTAATATTATATAGATATTTACACATATTAATTTATCTTAATTAGATCAATCCCATACATAAACACAATGGTTTACCATCATTTTATACGCCTTAAACTAGGTTAAATGTAGTTACTAACATATATCCAACTAACTTAGGGATATGAATATATGCCTTGGTTAACCTACTAGGTTTTCTACTTTCAATAGCGCATTTGGAACTCTAATTCTTCGTAGATTGTTATTTGTATTATGTAGTCGATGTACAATGTCTATTATTATGCTTCAATAATATTGGTTATCCGACTATGTATTAATTGTTTGTATTAATTAGTTGTCGGCCTTGGGTAGTTATAAGCATTGGTTGCTTGACGGTTGTGTTCTTGGCAACCGTCAGATCCTTTAAAGTTTAAATACATTGTGTATCATCAAGGAGAGTATGACGATCTAGTCAGATTGACTTTGATCCTTCGTTGACCATCTCTACTCTTCTTCTATAATAATTTCATGTGCAAATAAAGATATATTTTACGCATGTATGTGGAATGTATTGTCATCTCTATAATTAATTAATGTATTTAATTTATCAAATGGAGCAGTAAACATTTGGAGTCATTGCCTTAAAGAAATTAGGTCAGATTTGAGAGATTCATGTCCTTAGACCCTAATAAATGTGGGAAGAGACCACAACTTGGTCAAGATCAAGAGACCAGGTGATCTTTAAGAATCATTGAACAGAGAGAACAAAGGAAACGACTGAGGGGTGAAGTTGAAGAAGGTGAAAGGTTTCTAAGGGAAAGCCTGAGTCCACCTAAGAGCAAAAGTTGAAGCGTAAGCAGAAGCTGTAGTCAAGAGAGAAAGAGACCTTTCATGACAAGAAAACGCATGGAGTGAGAAGAAATAGCACGACACCTACCACTCCCTTATGAAGCATACACTAAACTCACCAACCAAGATAGAGAGCCATTGGCACCATCAACATTGGATGAACAGGAAAGTGAAGGAGAACCCACCAACCTCACCATTGGCAAACTGTCGAGATCATCATTGTCAGAAGAAGGGAAAAGTGAAGAACCCACCAACCTTACCATTGACAAATCACTCACACATGCATCAAAATTGGGGTGGGAGGAGGCAGGAGACACCGTCCGCCCTTGAGAGCGCAGAGAAACTGCTCAGACTCACTCTCCATGTGGGAGGAGTTTCATGAGTTTAAGAGGAGAGAGCAGGAAGGAGTACAGCTGGAGCCATCAGAACCATTTGTACATTAAAGTCTACAAAGGGAAGTTGAGAGAACCTCTAATAAATTTAGTAGAGACCATGTGATAAATTGAGGCACCCGGCAGCGGAAAAGTCAAACATTGGAAGATAGACTATGCATAGAGACAAAGAGAGACATACGAAAAGGACGAAGGCAACACAAAATTGATATGAAAGTGAAGAAGAAGAGAACAGAGTGAAGAAGAGGATTGCGGCATATTATCCGAGAGAGTGTGAAAATGTAAGACCCTTACCACTTTGAATAAGATTTTACATGATTTACAGGTTTGACAATAGAGGAATTGTGTCAAGCGTAATATCCACCGTGAGCAATGGGTTTAGAGAATTATACAATGCTGATCCCTCGTAGACTAATGGAAGGCAAAATAAAGAGATCACGTTTAGAATTACCAGTTGATTGGATTTGGCTCATTTGGTGATTTATTCTTCCTTATGAGTGTTCCTAGTAGTATATTCTATTTTTTAGAAACCTCGTATTACCTCAAACCTTAATGTTATGTTGCACTTTATATTTATGAATAATTATTTTATTACTAAAGTTACAAAATAATAAAATAAAATAAAATAATATTCCTTCTAGAAGGTGACTTGGGAAAGTTCTAGAAGGAGGCCGACCTATTGGGGAAAAAGAATAAATAGGCATCGAGGGCTCATTGTCTATCAAGCAGATTTGTTGTTGTTGATATTGATGTTTGATGGTTGTGGAGCCTAGGGTTTCTGCAGTTGTCTTTGGCCATTGAGAACGAAAACTCTCAATTGGTAAGCAATTTTGAGGGTGTGAAATATCACTTGAATTATTGCAAAGTTGAGGAAGTTACTTCAGACTTTCTACTTGTACTTCAAAGCAAAATTTTATGGCCTTTGGCCAAATTTTGGTGGTATTGATTTGAAGAGATCAATTGGTGCATTGCTAGAGTCATTTTGGTGTATTGAGACTTCATCAAGATTGTTATTCAAGGTTCAATCTACATCTTTATGAATTCTGGAATAAATTACAGTCATATATATCAGCTTGAGGGAGCCACGATTTTGCTTATTGCAGCCATAACATCCATTGATCTTGGTCTTGATTAGTAGTGCTTGACTTCTAAGGAGATGGAGATCATTATTGGAGCTGGAGGAGATCTTTAGAGGCTGATTTATATTTATTTTCTGAGGTCTGCTAGAACAGGGGCGAATTGGGCTGGGAAGCACAAATAAATTCATTAAAATTCATACACTTGTTTTTGGCTTATGGGTATTGGAGCAATCAATTTCTAGAGGATGGACAATGATGTTTGGTGATTAAAATTAGAGGTTGCAGCTGCTATTATTTTATTTTTGAAGTCTGAAATATCCAGCAAGGGCGGCTAGGGCTGAGACATCATCCATCACTCATAAGGTGCACTCTCCTTTGTTCTTGCTTGCTACTTCATCTCCAATCCAAGGCGACTTCATTCCAGGTTTCTTTGCATTGTTTGGAGCTCATTTACATGTCATATTTGTATATGTTTGAAGTCTGATTTTGTACTCAAAAATTAGCAAACTTCAGAAAAGTTGTAAATTGCCAAGAGTCTTGGCAATGCTTTGCATTTTGGTTTATAAAACAAGTGCTGGAGTTTAGTTTAGATTAGTAACATTATTCATAGTCTTCTAGATTCTAGATGGATGCATTCCAAGTGTTTGATAAAAAGTCACTTGGCTGTAGGTGAATATTTCACATGTAGAAATCATTTAATGAGCATTGTATTGAGTCTTTGTATTGCAAATTGGAGATATAGGTTGCTGGTTGTTGATAAGTTGTCAATAAGCATTTCCATATTATTCACACTCAGATTTAGTATGCATACCAACTGTTTGTGAATATACCAGTTGGCTGTAGGTGTTCATTTCTCATGCTTAGATCATATATAGATATTGTCAAATTAAGTTGCACATTCGTGCTAGGACATTGTTTAGTCAATTTAGTCATTTGTAAGCATTCTCATTGATGCAAATTGAAGAAAAGAGTCATTTTAGCAAACTGAAATGTTATATCAGTCATATGACCCTTGTATGCAAAGTGTTTGACAAAATTACCAAGGCCAAAAATCAGAAGTTTTCAATCAGATTTGAGCAGGGTCATTACACAAAACTAGTTGCATAATCTGATCTATAGTAGTTTATCCTTTGTATATGCAGATTTGTATATTCTAATGTTCGCAAATTCCCATTGAGTCCTCAATACAATTTGGAATATGTAGCAAAATACTAAATTTATACTGCAGTTATTTAATTGTTTCATATACAAGTCTGAAATAGGTAAAGGTAAAAGCATATGAAAGTTCCCAGGCAATCGTTTCTTATTACAGAGTAAACGATAGCTTGACCATAGTAGTTCACATAACATAATTTCCAAAAGTGATTTTTAAATATTAATTGGAAAATATTAGCTGACCTATTTAGCTCAATCAAGCATGGTTGGCAAAGACTTTTGTACACTCGTAGCTAAGATATTGGAAGCTCTTAGGAGTTTTGAATCACCTTAACAAGAAGTGCAATTGGACCAATACCATAGTCGCGATTCTCAAAAGGATGGTGCGACTCCTTGGAAAATCACAACTTCCAATACTACACCACAATTAGTATTCTTTGTCTAATTGTCGCGTCATGTTTTGTGTAATCAGTTTGACTTTTCCTTTGAGGGCAGCGAATGAATTTCTCAAATTGTCGGTCCTTTATGCATCACCTGTGATTGGAACTATGTTTCCATCTTAATTAAATAGTTCTAAAACCTCCTTATTCAATCCATGGTGATCTGTAGTTTATAAATTATGTAGTCAAAGAGATTCGAGGACTTCATTAAGGCTTTTATTTTTGAGTGCTTGTGCATTTATAATCAACCCATCTGTGAGCATACTAGTTCTGACATTCCACTCAATTACAATGCAATATGAAACTCATAAGTATCTACCAAAGCCTCTTATAAACTCCTTTGTTCGCATTTACTTTGAAATTCTTCTACTCCATATATCGACTTTGTACAGCCAATCATTATTTTGGACAGACCAATAAATATCTCTATACATTAAATACCTTTGAAGTACATTATTATTGAAAATGCGATCACAGTATCTGAAATTCGTCCTTGAAGAAGACATCACAAATTTCTTCCAAATAATGCCCAATTGTGAACTTTGAAGTAAGTCCACTCCTAAAAGATGAATTGGGTTTTTGTCCAACCCACTTGCACAAGGGTTTTTGTCCTCAAGGTTCCTAAAAGTTGTACTCCCAAATTTGTCTTCAATAATAAATTTTCCAAGATGCTTAATTCCCTTCTCCACTTGCCTTTTATACTTCACCACTTATTAAATGTTTTGACATTGTAAAGTCACTTTATTTAATATTTGAGCACATTTATTTAATAAAGTCACTTTAGCATTAATTAAATAACTAAATATAAACGTCCAAAATATTACTTTAGGACAATTTAATATTTAATTAATTCAAAACAACTTAGTAGTGACTATTCAAAAGTCAGGATCATTACAGTCCTCCCTTCCTGACATTGCTTTCCCTCAAGCAACTGCAAACCAAGAAGCTACAATATCTACTCTCCTTCCCATGTAGCATCCTCAAGAGACAAATCTTTCCACCTAATCAAATATTCCTTAATCACCCTGTTTCTCAACCTATGCTCCCTCACATCCAGGATAGCATCAAGTACCAAAACCAACTTGACCTCTTTGTCTAATGGTGGAAGCTCTGGAGATGGAGTTGTATGTTTCCCAATCGCCCTTTTGAGGCAAGACACATGAAACACATTGTGAATTTTTCTACTTGTAGGCAACTCTAGTTCATATGCTACCTCTCCAAACCTCCTTACAATCCTGTAGGGCCCATAGAACCGAAGCTTCACTTTTTCCACACCATTTCTTTTCAAACTAGATTGCTTGTATGTTGTAGGCGCAGGAAGACTAGATCACCTACCTCAAAAGTTCTCTCTACTTTGTGCTTATCCACATATGTTTTTTGCTGATTTTGAGAATGCTGCAAATTCTCCCTAAGTGCCTTCAAGATGCCCTGACTATCCTGCATTGATTCCCTTGCCTTGGGAGCTCTTTTGTCATCAAAGGCTAAGTCTACAAAAGACACAGCGTCGTACCCATACAAGGCCTTAAATGGCAACATATCGATCGGCATGTGGTATGTAGTGTTATAGCAATGTTCTACTAAATAAAGCCATTTGATCCAATCCTTTTGCTGCCTCGCTACATAATTATGCAAATAACCCTCCACCCACACTTATTTACAATCTATTTGTAGATCTATATGTGGATGGTAATTGATGCTGGAACAACTTGGTGAAATATACTAACCAATTTTTGATGAATTGTACACATAACCAGCATAATCCAACTTCGGTTAGCGTTAGCTCAAATAGAAAACTGAACTTGAAATGAAAACTACTCAGCGTCGAGGATGTACTCAAGATCCCACTGAGGGCGAGGTGCTAACATATGACGGAGTCTTAAAAATTGAAATTATAAACTGATAGGCGGATAACCAGCCATAAGAACATTTCCACGCTACCACCAAACAGTGGGGGGAAAAATTACAATTAAGAACAATTCATCCGCTGCGGCGGGCATCCACAAAGCTGTGGGGATTCACCACTATGAAGTGGGTATAAGAAAGTTACAAACAGATTGTCCACACTGGCGGTAAACCATCCAGGGGGTAATTTAATGTCAAAACAGAAAGTAATTGCAGAATTGAAAGATTGGTTGGATTAGTAATGCTTAATCTCAACCTTACAAATTTAACTCTGCAAATTACAAGGTACAATGATAAGGAATGAACCTTAGATATAAAGTATGAACTTTTACAATGATATAACTCTCAAATACTGAAGTATATGATCAAAAACTGGAAATTGCAACAATCTGATATAAAAATCAGAATTCTGGAAATTCAACCAGCAAACTGTGAAATCATAAAATGCTCATAAGTTGATCAATTTACCTCCGAATGATGTGATATCAGTTGCAGATGTTTTCTAGAAGTGTGGCGCCCAAGATGCAAATCAGAAACCAACTCCAAAGGCTCCAGATTATTTAATACGAATCCCAATGCACTTCTAAATGGTACGGCCTCCTTAGAAAATCGATTTTGCAAAACAAAAATTAATACTTGGAATTAAATTCCAATTCTTTGTGGAAGGTGGCGCCTTGAGTCAACAAATGGATTGCCAGAATACCCAGAACAAAATAAAATTCACTCCAAAAGATATGAACAAAAATCAGCTTCAGCTGTAGCAAAACCAGGAAACTCAAAACTGTGAAAATACTACTCAAAATTCTTCAATCTTTGATGCTCAATCTGCTAGTCTGATGTGAGAAGCAGAAATGTTCCAATTAGGTGTTGTATTTCAAACACGAAATTGGGAAGGGGCTAGGAGGTAGCATCCTCGAAGCAACAACAAAATGTCCATAGTCATTTTGACAGCATAACAGTAAGGTAAGCAATGGATAATCAACTCTTCAAACAGCAGCAACATATAAGCTTTTGCTGGCAAAATGAAGCAACTTAAATTCCCCAAGAAGTTGAATCACTTTAACTTCCAAAGGGGACGCTTCACCTTTGCCTTTTACTTTTGAAATAATAAAATATCATTCAACTTCCCCTTTAGGCATCCATTTCATATTGCAACAATAAAGCTTTTTATTAAATAATTAAATGCTCACTTGACCCTTTGTCCCTCTTCTTAAAAACAACAACTTGAAGTCATCAAGCCTAGGCGTAGTACAACTTCAAGACATGAAAAAATTGGATCTAAGTCCCAAACTCACCCAAGGAGAAACCAAAACCCAAAGCCAAACCGACCGATGGATAACAAGATGACTTGAGTTGAACTACCGATGATGCTAATTACCAAAATTAGACTTACTTCAAAATAGCCACTCACAAAAATAGTAAAGTCACCCCTAAAACCACAATGTAGTAACCGAAGTTGGAAGTAAGACTTAATGAAAGTCAATAACCGAACTAATCGCTAAAGTTAGTATTTACTAAAAAATAGTAAATACCCAGGAATGCTACAAACTTCCAAGCAAGGGAGACCCTTAATTTCACTTTTGATCAACCTATGGATTTCCTCGAAATAGGCTATCACCAAAGAAGAGCATATATCAAATGGGGACACATTACATTGACACTAGTTAATTTGAACAACTCTTGCTAAAACACACTAAGGAATCTGTTGTCCCTATCACTGACAATGTTTTTCAAAAGCCCATGATGCTTGAATACTTCCCGAAAGAACAAGTCTGCTACCTATGGTGCCTTATAGTTAGAAGAAATAGCAAAAAAATGTGCATACTTCGTTAATTAGTCAACCACCACATATATGCAATCTCTACTATGGACTTTTGGAAGACCCGTGATAAAGTCCATCAATATACTCTCCCACTTCTGCTCATGAATTGGCAATGGTTGTATATAATCCATAAGAAATATGGGCAGAGGATAGAAGCCGCGATATTTTTATGCACTAAATAAAAATACTTTTCTACTTTTCATTCAATACATTTTACCAATATATAGGATTAATTTGAAATCTCCTATAACAACTCTTTCTAAATATATGAGTTGTTTTAACAACTCGCATAAACTAAATAATTTCTATATTCCTATATGACTAACAAACCTAACAAATAATTATCATATGCATCCTATGATGTAATATATGATGCAATATTCCTAACACCCCCCCATATTACATCATTCTCCTAATGGGGACAAGTAGACCAACAATACTTGATGAACACATTCAATAGTTCATCCTAAGGTATGAGTAGAGATGTACACATTTACTCATGAGAAGTAGAAGTGGAACTAGCCTCACTATGTTCACTATACTTTCATCCAAGGATAGGGACAAACACATCTACCCATGGAACCAAAGATAGGGACTAACACATCTACCCATGGTTTTACAAGTTTGGATAGGTCGGGCTTGCCAGATTTGTTGATTTCACAGCCAAGGAGGAGAACGGAAATGCCCTTCTGGATGATGACCTTCTAGAAGACTAATTGTGGGCATTAATTGCCTTTGCTATTTTGGGAGTGAGTGGGAATCTTGTGATTCATTTATTGTACCACTCCCCATTCTGGCTGTTTTTAGGGTTAGTGCTGAGGTGGCTTAATCTAAGCCATTCATTTGATTGTAATTTGAGCCGTCCATTGGACTGGGCTATCTATAAAATGGGCATCCCCCCTCATTTGTACTCATTAGATTAGATAGTAGAAATTAGATCTGAGAGTAGACATTTTGTTAGAACAGAGAGATAGTTTGATAGCTTAGCATAGTTTTGATAGCTTAGCATAGTTTGGAGGAGAAGGAAAGTTTTCCTTTGAAAACTTTGTAAGAGATTGTTGTGAAAACTATCATAATAAAAGATCTTTCATTGATGGTGAAATTCATCTTTGTTATGAATAGCTAGTGAGATTTCTTCACCCCTTCTACTTTGAGTAGCGTAAAGTAGTTTAAAGTAGTGTAGTTTTCATTTCATGCAAGTAGATGTTAGTTGTGGATTTGTAGGGAAAGTTAATCAAGGCAACTTCGCTTTTTAGCTCCATACCCACTAGTACTTTTGTCAACGCAAGTAAAAGCTCTGTCTTGTGTGGTCAATTGGAGCAATTTATAAGCCTAACTTCAGTTATAATTCACGTCTTGGTATGCGTCGTCTTGACGATATCTTGATGCCGAATTGTAACTTGAAAATTCCTTGCCATCCCCTTGAAGATTGCACCAACTTTGTGTAAGTTGTCCAACGTGAGGCGGAACAGAGTTTGGTTGAAGCTTGCCGAAATTGATCCCGCATCCCGCCTTTAGATAGAACATAAATTTTCTAATCTCTGCAGCCATTCAATTCAGTTTATTTCTGGTTAGTTTTAGGAAAATGTAACTCATTGCTAGATCATCCGCATTGCATAAATTCCCTTCCAATCATCAATTTGTTGTCAGCTGCAAGCCTTATGAACAATTGTGTAAGTCCCTCCGTGTAAACAGCAATTCACAATGAACCTACTGAGGGTGTTCCATAGCATTTTGGTACCTTGGAGTTGAACGTGCGATCTTTCTTGCAATCTTAGTACACGAAATTCTTTGATCAAGAGAGAATGGAGTAGCCTTCGGATTACTTTGTTCTGTTGATTGGTGCGGTCACAAAAATCACATCAACACGACCGTCGGCCACCATACAGAAACTTATTTCCCTAGTTTCCATCATACATTGGTTAAACACTCCAAAATCTCTAATTTTTGTCTCCGTCAACATTGTTTTTTATCTCTTAAAAAATCATGAAAATGAGGTGTGCCATGAGGTGCCCCTCAACCCCGCAAGGAGCGCTACCCCAAGACCCCGCAAGAGGCACTACCCCCAAATCCTCACAAGGGGCATTGCCCCTTGACCTTGCTAGGGGCATTGCCCCCAGACCCCCATTGCACTCATTTGACTTGCCAAGTACACTCCAAGCTTGAGTTTGCAAAGTACACTTCCAAGTTTGTCTATAGTTCCTTGTCTACAATAATCTCATCAATTTGGCAAGTCTTCCCTAATCTATCTTGATACTTCTTGTCTAGAAGACGACTTTTTCCTTTGGGGGGATGGTTTAGTTAGTGTACAATGTCTATTATTATGCTTTGATAATATTGGTTATCCAACTATGTATTAATTGGATGTCGGCTTTGGGCATAGGTTGCTTGAAGGTTGTGTTCTTCTTGGAAAATGTTGGGTCCTTTAAATACATTGTGTATCGTCAAGAAGAGTATGACGATCTGGTTGAATCGACTTTGATACTTGGCTAACCATCTTTGGTGGTCTTCTATAATAATTTCATGTGCAAAAATAGTTATATTTTACATATTGAGCTAGAACGTAATGTCATCTCTATTATTAATTCATGTATTTAATTTATCAGATAGAGCAGTAAACGGACTAAATTACCTAACTCAACTCATACATCAACCTAGATGATCAACTAGCAACTTTCCAATACTTCTACTACAAATTCAACTCTTTGTTTACAGCTCCTTGGTCTACTTGAGAATCTGAGTAGCTTTATCTCTACTAAAAATTTCCTTAACATATTTTGAACCCCTATGAGGCCTTAACAACGTGTGTCACTTAGATAAATCTTTTAAATTGATAAGTAGGAGGTATTTTCCACAACAGAAACAATTAGAGTTGTTATCAGATTCAATCAGCCATTGACCTGATAAAAGCCATGAGTAGTGGTTCACAAGAACCCATCTCCCTCATGATATTGAATGGTCCACTTAGCACTCATTGCATCTAGGTGATGCTCACAGAGGTGAAGCAAGCAATCGGGTCCTGGGCCCCTGAGGTCACACACATCCCAAGCATCGCCCGCCAAGCTTAACCTGCACAACACCAGTCGGTTTTGGCGAAGGGTAACAAGCTGGCTTAACCTGCAGAAAACTCCCCTCGGTTAAGCTGAGCCGGGCAGCACTCTGGATGGGTGACTCCTGACTCCACCGCTGTTTCACCTCCTCGGTGGAGCACTCTCCACCTAGATGCAATGAGTGCTAAGTGGACTATTCGATATCAAGGAGAGATGGGTTCTGTGAACCACTACTCATGAAACATGGGTCAATGAGTTTGACCTCAAACTACACGTTGGAATCCTCGGAGCAATATCATAAATATTTTAATGTTGATAAGATCTCCCCTAGTTGTGTTGTGAAATTAACATGAAAATGACTAGAATAAGAGTATATAAGGCTTAAATCTAGGAGTTAGAAAATACAGATTTATTTAATCTTATTCCTAATAAATAAAGGACTCTATAATGGATTTTAAGATCTTTAAATATTCATTGTTTATATGCCTCACTGCTTAGAATAAAATAATGATAATCAATTAAAACTTAAGTTAAATGTGTTTGGAGAATGTAGGGGATAGCATGTATAGAAATGCAAGTAATCATTGCCATTGTTAGATCAATTGATATTGTGTAGTAGAATACCTTAAATTGCTAGTTTTGACGTGGAAAACTCTTGTGATTAATCATTGTATGAGTTGGTATTGATCAAAGAGTTGTAGAAAACTTATGGTGTTATACCTCATGTTTGAACTCATGTTTGTTGCCTAGGTATGAAGAGTTAAATATAAGGGATTTAGCAACCTGATCTAAGGAGGATTTCCTATTGACATGGCCAATAGGTATGAATAGGAAATCTTTGGTAAAACCAGCAATGCATATGTAGTGACTGTTATCTAGATAAATATTCCTTCTTTTAAATCTAGTCAGCATTCAAACAAAGGACAATGCAATCACCCAGATCTTTCTATTACGCAACACAAAGCTCTTCTCAGTGCATAATTTGGGATTCTTCCCTAGTAGGAAGACATTTGCTTAACAGGTTAGAAGCATTTGAATGGTCAAATACCTCAGCTATAGCAATACGGCAATACATTAGCAAGCAAAAGACATAACAAATAGCTATGTCCAATAGATTTGGCATATGTCAACGATCAGATCCACATTCGAAACCCAGACAAATGCCTACAGTGATTGCCATGTTAATGCAGCTTGCTATAAATAGAAAAGAAATTGATTTTCTATAATTCAACAATCCAATAAGGGTGTTAAGGGTTGGTTTCTCAAGAAAAGAAATATTGTAAGGTGTGAAAGAAGGCCTGCTTCCCAATAATTAATGGACTCTTTAACCTTGTCAAAAAAGGTAGTGTTTATTGACTATTTCATGTATACTACTTAAATCCCAAATCCAATTTGTTTTATTATATAGACAAACATAATAATGGAAAAACCAATCTTTTGCCGCTTTAATCATTTTTACTATTTAGTTATATTATCACTGTAATATATCCTGAGATTCATCTGCTTCTATTAACAAAACTATCTTCTACATGCTAAGAATTTTCCCATCCAAAGACACAGTGTTACAGGGTTCCTTAGTTTTGCAAATAGTTTTCAGTATTAATCACACCTTTTCTGATGAGTAAGATATTGAAAGAACTGAAAAAGGAGCACAAACCACGTCATCAATAAGGTAGAGAATTTCTGTTTCTGGGTAACTAAGAACCAGGGAAACCGCAACAGCACCACCAATCCATGTTGCCCACATCCCAGACACAAACTCTGCTGAGGGCTTTGGTATAATCCCTATCTGAGCTCCACCAAGACTGGAAATAGTAATACCTTTCACTTATCAGATGCAATTCAGCTTCATTTGTACTTTGGTTACACTCCTGCAGCACAAAAATGTCCACATTTAAAGTCCCAAACTCAATAAAGCCCGGTTTGAAATGCATGTGATAATCTAAAAATTATGCACCCAATTTAGATAAATAACCAAATCACACGTATTCATCAATCAGCAATATGGACACTAACTTTTCCATCATCTAAAATTCTACTGATTTTTCTAGCATTCTACCATGTTAGAAAACTTGAAGACTTGATCTTCCAGAATAACTTGATTAATATATATGGATAGTATGCATCAAAACTAAAACTTATTTGGAATTTTTTAACTCATGCCAAGATAAATTAAAATTTATGGTAGATCTTTAAAAAAATTAAAATTTTAAAAAAGAAAATATATTAGTGTCTACAAGTGACCAAAGAAAGCACTTATTGGGACTGGAAGGCACATGACCTATACTCAAGGTGATCAGTAAAGATCAGTTAATCTCATTGGAGAAGTGGAACACGACTCTAAAGACACGAGAAGCAGGATGCAGGAATCAGAAGATGGAAATTTGGAGAAAAATGAAAGGTTTGGCAACTTCGTGTGAAATTGCTGATTTCAAGAGGCAAAACTTTCATAATAGCCAGTAGTGGTTTCATAATCACCAGCGGTGGTTTCCTGATTGCCAGAACAGTTCAATACACAAGCAACAGTTCATTACTGCACAAAGCAGCAGTTTCACCTGAAACAGCAGTAACAGCCAATAACACTTCAAATTCTTCTTGGTTTTGGTTTCTGATGACTTCTGGATCCCTGGCAGGACTGTTCGTGTTTATTAAACATGTATAAACACCCATAGAGGCAAAGAAGAACAATTTGATAGTAATTGTTCAAACTATAGTAGAGTTCAGAGGTTCCATTGACTTACATAGTCCAAGTACAGTTCTGAAAGTGTGTAACAAAGAACCATTGTAAGGATCTTAGAGACTGCAATAAGTTGGTTTTAGGTTGGTTGAATGCCCAAGAGACCTAAGATTGTATGCCCCATTAAAGACAGTGGAAAAGTGGGTATTTCACCTCACTATTGCTGGAGTTTTTCTCAGAATTCAGGTTCCCCATGGTATATAAATGTGTCTTCTATTTTGTGTGTTTGTTGCTCCCAATTTGCTTTCAAGTTCACCAAAATTTAGTTGCTTAGAAGAACAATTTATTTAATCCTTCAAAGTTCAGTTGGTAACAGCTTATAACTATTTATTAACAAACTACCTGAAGACAGCAGGGAACTAAAAAAAGTAAGTCGGCTTCACAAGTACTAACAAAATCTAAAAATTTCTAATCATACTACATACATAACAGGCCTCATAGCCATCTTTGGAGGCCTGTGTTGCTCTCTAAGCCAGTGGACATTTATGAAGCATGTACACATGCTCACTACCTTGAAGTAGAAAATCCTTCATCCTCTCCAAAGACAATAGGAACCATGGCCAAGACAAATAAGACAAGTGCAGCAAGCACAAAAGCAAAGTCTGGAAAGAATTGTGACCATTGTGATGTGATGGTCATATGGATACAAGCTAGTAGAAGCTATATCCAAAAAAGTATCCTTTCCAAACTGTTAAAAAGGGTAAGAAAACCACTATGTGTATGGTTCATAATGATGAAAAAGAAATTGAATTTAGTCTAGAGGTTGAATCTCATTGCCATGCACTACAAGCATGCTGGCTCTAATCTTTGGCACAAAGTAATTTGTCATGTCCCCATTTTGGACGGTATAATCGAAGTTCGCAGATTGGCCTATCAGAGACCCTGAAATCATGGAAGCTGCCAGAGGGTCGCTCCAGTTTGGCCTCGGCCGACATGATTGGATCAATTGGCTTCGCTCGCGCCATCTGACGCTTTACCGAAGCTGTTATTTCAGCAGCCCTCGACATGGGACCCCTCGCTATTTTAGCAAGATATCACGCATTCAATCACTTCGTTCGCCGCCTTCGTGACGGACAACTCATCGGATGAGTAACGAGAAATATTAATATTTAATTGTACTAATTAAATATTAAATATTTAATGATTATAATATAAAGTTATACTCTTAAATTATAACTTAAGTGATTCTCATAAAGGGGGCGCCCAACATCAGGGAAGGGGCCATTTGCATATTAAATTTATAATTTAATATTTTGGCCGAGACTATTGAAAGATTAAAAGAATTAAAAGTTAAATATATTAAAATTCCCTATCTATTAAGGAAATCGCACTTTTGAGAAGAATAAAGGTTTTGCCTTGGGATTTGAGCCATTATGCATTTTTGACTTATTGAAAATTGATCAGTTTTGTCTGAGCACAGAACCTTAGGGTTTGAGTCTCGAATTCCTTGGAGAACGAGCCATCTCCATTGGAAGCAGTTCAGAGGGTGTGAAATAACACCTGATTTATTGCCAGTTGTGAGATTTCTTCATCCAGAAGAAATTACAGAGTTTCACAGAAGTATTTCATCAGGGTTTCAGAGAGATATTCATTTTCAGAGGTTACAGAGTAACAGACTTACAGAAGATATTCATTCAATCTATTCAGGTGCACCTTTCAGAGATCTGGAGAAACTACAAGATAGCCGTACACTTGCATTCATTGCTGCTGCTGCAGCCGTACTTCTGACAGGCCGTACTCTTCAACTCAGCCGTACCTTATTGAGATTGATTCATAAATCCATCTAGAGGTGATATAAACTAAGGCGCCTATCTCACCATTCCTGGAGACCTTCAGAGGAAGCCGTTTCTATTTATATTGTTTGCTGCTGTGATTTTCCTGGCCGTACCAGTCAGTACCAGGCCGTACTACCATCATAAAGGCGTATTCATGTTCTTGGGAAAAAACACTTCTCTATTTGATCTCCAGTTGGCAACATTAAGGGCACCAGGGTTCCAGGAGACATCTATGAGCACCAGACGGAGGGTGAAGGAGTTCATTTGCTCAGCCGTACCATTCTTCATCTTGCTGTAGCAAAAAAACCAGGTTTCAATATTTTATTGCCTTTTGCTTTGCATGTGTCTGGAACATCATTGTAATCATTGCAGAAGTGGAATATATCGTCTGGCTTCAGTATTTGAGATAGTTATTATTATTTTCCAAAGTTATATATTTTATTTGAATTTATTCTCAATTATTTGCAAAATCGCCATATTTCATTTATTGCTTAAAAACCTCAAAAACGCCTTAAAACCTTAAAACACAAAGTAATCAAGACATCGGGGAAACTAGGTTTCTAACATAATTTAGCATTAAGATACAAGTCAAGAACACTAAAGTTGATGCACTTTTCGTTCTTGCTCTTAAGCTCACATTATTTCACAAGATTTGATTGGAAAACTTTGAATTGAAACTAACCAATGCACTAAGCTATATGGATTGGGTTAGATCAAAAATGGTGTTGATTTGTCCATTACAAATCAACATAGAGTGAAGTTTGTTGTTAACCATAAATTTATTGATGTAGTGTTTCTGGATGTTGTGCCAATATATGTATGTGGAGTTGTGTTTAGCAGCCCCTACAAGTATGACAGGAAATTTGTGAACTACCTAAGGGCCAACAAGTACCACTTATGCAAAGGTGGACAACTGTTGTTGAATTCTTACAAGGGCAAGAAAAAGCAGTCTAAGGTCCTGAATCTTCAAGTAATGAGAACATTAAGTGGAAGCACCTAGATTATTTATGTTATGTGGAAGAAAAAGAATGTCGATATGGTGTCCAAGCACTTTTGATCTTCAAACACCTAAAAGTTGGAGATAGGGGCTTTTAAATTTTTAGATATTGACTAGAATGGTGCAAAGCAAGGTGGCAGCCATGGTATCCATCGAAAGGAGCGTCCCTCTTGTTTTGAGCCTTCATAATTTTTAGTAACCAAGATCCTTCCATATTGAAGAAGTGTGATCAGTAAAAAGATTGGTTCACTTCATTGAAGAAGGGAACACAACTGAAAAGACACAAGAATCAGGGTACAGGTTTTAATAGTTGGAAATTTGGAGAAAAATGAAGGTTTTGGCAGCTTTGTGCAAAGCAGCAAATCCATCGATTCCATCAGGCAATGATTTCATCATCGCAGGGCAGTTTCACAAAAATCTGTGGTTTTGTCACTGCACAGAGCAGCAGTTCCATCACATGTTCTGAAACAGCAGAAAATCCCAAGAAGGGAAACAACACTTCAAATTCTTCTTGGTTTCAGTTTCTGATGACTTTTGGGATCCCCTATCTACAAGTTTATTGAGCATGTGCAAACACCCATAGAGGCAGAGAAGAAGGATTAGAGTGGAACTGTTTGAATTCTAGTAGAATCCATAGTTTCGCTTAACTGTCATAGGCTAAGTACAGTTATGATAGTGTCTTACAAAGAGCTATTGTAAGGCCCCTTGGGACTCAATAAGTTGATTATGTGTTGCCCAAGAGGTCTAATATAGTATTCCCCTTTGAAGATAGAAAAGTGAGTGTTTCATCTCACCATTACTGGAGATTTCTCCCAGAATTTAAGTTCTCAAGTGTAAATCCTTGTGTCTTCTATTTTGTGGTGTTTGTTGCTCTCAACCTTTCAAGTGCAGTTTATTTAATCTTCCAAAAATCTGTACATGACGACAAGTAGTAAGGCCTAGGTTTCTCTAATTTAGAGATCATTAAATGTCTAAAATAGAAAGTAACATGAAGAACTAAAACAAAAACATGAATTGGCATATCTGTAAACCAATAAGAGGTCCACTCAAAGTAGCTTCCTGCCACATACCACACAACATCTTCTGTGAATATGAGATTTTTCTTGCTATCTATTAAAAGTATAGGAAATTATTGAGAGATTACTGAAGAGCTACTGAAAGTATATTAAATATTTCTCCTGTCATTTGAGATCAATCTGTGTACTGTGTTGGTAAGAAAACTAACAATGACTGAGAAGTCTCTGACATAGATATTTTCAGGATAATGAATGTAAAATCTAATACAAATCCACTAAGAACATTGCCCAAGTTGGCATACAAGATTACACGTCATGAGCTAATGCTTGTGAAAGAGAGAACACCAAAAAATTATCCTACTTTATTTGGATAGACATTAAATGTCTGCTAGAGTGGTGACTGCATTCGCATTCAAGTGGAGTGCCAAGTCATCTTAAGTAAAACTTAGAACATCTCAAGTAGCAGGTGAGGAGTGTGCATGGAAGTAGGCGAAACAATATAACATCTGGTACCAACATTCCTACAAGGACCCAATAAACTTCATGAAGTTTTAGTTGGAGACTCCTGTATTTGAGGAACTGAGAGTAACAAAACTTTCTATGCACTAAACAAGCTTACTATCAACAAGAGAACAGAAAGAGGAGGTGCCATACAACAAAATAACACAGGGTGGGTGGCTTGAGAATTAGCATGTATAATAGATTCATCTCTGCTAGCATTACCTAAACTGTCTTCTAGTAATGTGTTTGAAAGTTGCCATGCAGAAGCAAGAAGTTGTCCATAACTGTGATTCTCCTGAGCAGCTGCTACTGCCAATCTTTTTTGTGCTCCAACCACCCATCCTCAATGCAGCTCTGATAACCTCCATGATACTATCAGGTTGCTCTCTAACAAGCCTTAGTTTAGAACAATCATAAGCATTATTGTTAACTGCTATTAACAGATTTTTGAAAAAAGCTGAAAATTTTAACAAAATTACGATCATAAGAAAACATCTTATTGATGTTAAACTACTGAAACAAATTGAAACAAATATAACCAAGCTTCTTCCAGCCCTGTATTAAAATGTGTGCATAAGCAGTTTTCTTGGACAGACAAACAAAGCCATAAAAGGAATGAAAGGCAAAACTGCATGCAAAATCAAGCCAATTATTTAACAAGAAGAACTAAATGAGAAGAAGAAAATGTTATGCATTTATGATAAATAAATATTGGCTCTCATGCACATTGTACCAAAGTCTAGCAGTATTTGTTAGGGTAATACTCCATTATCTGAACAGACCACCAAAACTTGAAATATTGTTCGTCATATATTACATGACTGAACAAGAAGCAAAGTGAGTCAGCGAGTTACAAGGTTTAAATTTAAAAAATGGTGTAAGAAAACCATAAAATGATTGGAGTAAGCTAGCATATTTTGAAGCACCTAAACGAGAACCAGGAGCAAGAATTAGAAGAGTGAGATTCGGTATTCTTGAGATTGCAACCTTAGAAGAAAAAGATTCCCAAAGTTAAAGGAATTAATAAACTAGGGCCTAGAAGTTAAGGACCTTATAAATTCCTAGTAAGTGTGGAGCATGTTGCACAAACTCTTGAGTCGCCAGCAAAGTCAAGAATACATAACAACTTTCACATCTCATACTTGAAGAAAGTGGTAGGGAAAAAGATCTTCAAATTCCTTCCCCTTGCCCAGATGATGCATAAAATGCTCTCACAATTGCAAAGCTTATTTTTCCAACTTGAGAGAAGCTAAGGGACTAGGCTATAGCTAACATACCTCATTATATGAAAGGATTAGAATTGTAGAATGCCATGTGGAGCAACCTAAAATAGTGTAACATCCACATTACAATTGCTTTGGGTAAACCTAATTCAAGGATGATAATTATAAAATATGACAATAGCTGAAGACAAACATGTTTCTATTTTAGTTATGGGTAGTATATATTGATTATAATTTTTGTTAGCTAAAAGATTTTATTCTTTAGGGTTGTGCTGTTTTGTAGGTGAATAGAGTTTAATGTAATGTCTAGCTATCCTGTGCACAAAAGCAAAAAGGGCTATTGTGGTAACATTAGCTATAAATAGGCACTTAGAAATTGGAATGGGGAGTGTTTTGGGTGTAAATGGTCTTTATACATAGGTCTATAAAATTGTCTTGGAACTACTCTTGTTAAACTTTAAACCTGATTCAGTACCCTTACCTTCCTATGAAAGCTCTCATGTCTACTCCCGCAATTGAAATTCCATTGTTTCAACAATACTGTAGTTCTGTTTCTTTGCAATCTAAGTACTGTTTCTGTGGTATCCAAAGATATAGATATTTCCATAAAGTTCTACTTTTATAATTATTAAACTGACAAAAAATATTTTCATGAGCTTTTGCGGTTTAGATTTATGTTTCTAGAATGGAGTTTCAGATTTTTTATTTTCAGATCTACAGTTTTTTGTATGGGGAATACAACAGGTTGATGATTGAGCACATAGTGCATGTAGCCTGAAGGAAGATTTCAGAAGAATTTTACTAGTGCGCACATTACTTTTGAGAGTGAATAGCAAAGCAACATCAGTTGCAATTGGCACACTCTCAATTCAACATTCCAGCTGCTTTGTTGATAACTGCATATTGCTAAGTGAAATATTTTTGCCTTTGTGCTCCAGTTACTGTTGGGTCTGATAAGACCATTTTTGCAAATGTAGTGCGATTTTTTCTGAGGGTTAGGGGTTTAGAGTTTAGGGTTTAAGGTTTTACTCTTGTGTGATATAAAGTTTGCATTGAGAGGATTATATAAGACTATAAAAAAGGAAGAAAGAAATTATGCTAAATTTGACAAGGGATCACCGTGAGACAATTGAACTTAACAGAGTAGGGTAATATTCATACTGAACAAACCTATGATAGAAAAACATCTTCAGCAATAGTAAGGACTGTAACATGTTTTGAACAGTGTTCTATAAGAGTTGCTAGATTTATGTGTGTTTGGTTTGAATTGCCATAGCAACTTCATGTAAATTTGAGTGGAATAATGTGACATTGAATTTTTCCCAATGTAAGGTATACTTCCATATTTATCCTGTCTTTAGTGCATTGGAAAAAATTGTTTTTGCTGCTTCCACTTGGGGAAATCCTCATTGCTTATTGTAATATCATAAAAATCATATAACATACTCACGCCATTACACTCCATCCCTTGTTGTCGCTTTAGAACGCCTCTTGGCATAGTTAAAGACAACCATTGTGAAAGCGTGTGATGATTTGGAAACCACCCCTTAAAAGATTATATAAAGCATTTATATAAGACTTGGAAATAGCATGGAGTTCACTCAAGAAAGATGTGGTTTAGTGGGGTGTGGGCATAAGAGATGGCATACAAAGTGTTTCTAACCTGGGGTGCAGAGTACAATCTAGGATTTTCCTAGCCAACACTTGTGATGTGTGTACGCACATGTGTTTCTACACAGCTACCTTTGGAGTGCACCATTGCAGAGTACAATCTAGGATTTTCCTAGCCAAGACTTGTGACGTGTGTACGCACATGTGTTTCTACACGGGTACCTTTGGAGTGCACCATAGCAATCAGAGCCAAGAACACTAAGTTCTTCTTGGGGTGAGAATGGCCATTCCAAAGGATTTGATTGAGATAATTATTGAACTTATTGTTGTCGTTATAAGATATTCAGAATTATATATATATAAATGATTTTGGATTTAATGTGCTAAAGTCTTAAACATGCTAATTTTGATAAAGAAGTATTTTCATGCATTTCTCCTAAATTTTAGATATAATTTATTATCTAAAACATGGATATTAACATTAGCAAATCTGCTGTCATTCTAAATTAACTTTGATATATTAAAACTTTCCAATTTTATACTTCAGATAAAGTAGCATTACATGCTTGACCATATACTTTGGCATTTTCCAATTTGTTCCTTTATAGCTGAATTCATCTCCAGAGGACCACATCCAATCACATGTATGCACATGTAAAATGAAATGACCGCCAAGGTTTAATACTGAGCTATTTGCATCATAATGCCTCATCTCAATCACTAAATTAAAGGTAGATGGACCTTTCCATATAGAAGTAATGATGAACTTTTGAAGATAAAGATGGATTTAGGTCAAAGCCTAGCCAGCACGCTAACTTAGCATATCAAATGTCCCTTGTAGGAATAAGAGAAACTTTTCCCTTTATATATTGTTTCAAGTTTGCACCTCCTTGGGTTTTGACCTCAAGAAAAAGCTCGGTAATAAAACTAATCTTGCTAATTCACCCACTATCTTCAATCAGCCGTTCTACATCCCAAGTTTCCTAATTCTTCTTAATCCTATGCACTATTCAGTCCATAATATCTTTCCATTTAACTTTACTACAATCTTGGATCTTCCTAATGTATAGAGGGTTCCTTTGCATGACCAGCATTAAAGTTCGAGACTATGCCTTCTTTTTGTTGCCATTAATTATAGACGAGAATATACTTAGATTCTCTTCGCTGTGATAGTGATTAAAACTCCAAGGTTCTACCTCTTTATGCCTAACATTTCTCATTCCACACTTTGAATCCTTGTTTAAAAAATGCTACTCCTAGTTTCTGGAGTGAAAAAACATTTCTGCAGTGATCATATCCCCTTCTTCGGTTGCCACCATAAGGCAGCTTATGACTCTTCACACGCATGTAGCAAGGTTGCAGTATAATAATCATGAGTTACATCATAATATAACCATTATTTACTACTCTTACGAATGTGATTCAAAGATACCTACATGCTACATTAGTGCAAACAATGTTCAAATTCTCTTCACCACCATAAAGTAGAACATAACTCTAACAGACATATGGCAAGGTTATATTGCAATTACTATGGAGTTTATTACCCATCTTTACAAATCTTAAGAATGTTTAAAAAGATTGTCTGCGCATGTCAATGCAGGCCACCATACAAAGGACTGCTTTATCTAAACATTTAAGTAACAGGGAATTGACCTTACTTTGGATGATTTCTTTAAATGAAAAACCCTACAACAGAAAAAGAAAAAGAAAATCCCATGAAACGGGAAAATCCTTATACTGACCTTAATGCATTTCATGTTTTTCTTGACAGCAATGATCAGCAATAGCTAAATGGAACTCGATGATACTAGAAAATTTGTAAAAAACGCGCTGTGTAACAGATAGATTTTGGTCTGCATACCTTACCAAAAGTTTGAATACAGAAGAGGCTTGAGCGCTCCTGCGGCTCTTTCCATTTATATATGAAAGATTTGAGGGAAATAGATATGCTCGTGTTTTTAAAATGAAGTCATTTCTCGTCTATATTTCATTGCTTTTTTAAACGGCTCGAACCCAAGTAAGTTATAACAGTTGAGTAATTCTTTCGAAGTTATCAAGTTGCCTTGTAAATGAACCCATCTCCTAAGGATTTTTTAAAAGGTGTAAAGATTAATTAAATACCCTATGGGTTGAATGTCTCAAAAAGTAAATGATAAGTTAAATGAAATGTTGGAGATTAATAAATATGATATTCTTATAGTTTATGAGATTACTAAAATATATGTATTTTTTTTATGTGTTAATGTTTTGGATTGCATTTAGTTAGAAATTGTTTGGCTCTTTGATGATTATGATAGTGGGCATGATGAAATATAACTGTAAATGTGTGTTAATTGTTTCTCAACCATAAAAAATAGATTTGAAGTACCATTTCTAAAGATAATAAGTCTTTAATTCTTACACTACAACTAGATGCAATTGAAATTGTAGTTTGTCTTCCTCTTGCTCATGATTATGTCTTTGTCAATCACCTACTCCTAAATATCTTACTTTTGGTGTGAGAGTTGAATTATGGTCAAGACATGTTAAAGGAGACCTTTGGTTTGCTAGGATTGGTTTGCTAGGATTGAAGTGTTAGACTTTCTTTAGCTTAATTAAAGCCATGTTTTTGTTGTTTCCACAACTTGTATAAGAAGATTTCTAGTACACACAAGATGCAAGAAGTGTGGCATCTAATGTGTAATGTAGAAATTAATGTTGCTAATGTAAGTTTGCATCAATTTGAATGCTCTTATATTTGCTCCTATGATGCTTTAGGATGATTTGGATGAATGTTATAAGATGGATCTAAATGCTCTATGACCTTGATTTTAAATATAACAATCTTAGGTTTTGATATGAGAGATTTCACATGCAAGATAAACAATTATCCATTTTAAAATGAAACTAAGTTATGAATAAAGTGAGCAGGATCACAACAATGGTTATGTCGAGGGGACGCAATCATAGTTTTTTTTTTTTTACCAACATGGATGAATAGATAGGATCTAGGTTAGGTTGGGATCACAAGAGATGAATTGGGTAAAAGGATAGAACAGCAACCAACTTGCGTGTTGGGGTCTCTTAAACTAAGCACCAAAATGGCATACTTGTCATTAGGGCTAAATTAATTATTAAAAATGGGGAAAAGTGTGAAGGATAAATTATAAATTTTGAGTTATAAGACCTCATACTTACTCTTTTGTATTTTTTTCCATTCAACTCACTCATAATGTGATTCCCATGAAAGGCAGCTAGGCTTTTATTTATATGTTTTAAGAATAGTCTTTGTAATTGGAAAAATGTAATTGTGATGGATCTTCCATTACAAAATGGAAGCCTCACTTATGTAGTTAAGAGTTTGAATTGATTGTTGAGGAGGTGATGGGAGGTTCCACCACCAACCTAGGAGCTTTTGTGGCAGTTTGCATGACACCTTTTTAAATCATACAAGATATCAAAATGAGAGTGATAAAGTTTTAGCACAAGAGTGGCAAGGTGTCAACATGAAAGTATCTAGGGTTTTGAGATTGAAGTAGCAAGGTTTCAACATGTATCATCTATTGAGTGATTTTAATTATTTCAGCAAGAGTTTTAGTATAACTAGGAAATACTTAAATAAACTTGCATATCAAACCATATTATACCATTAAATATTTAGAGATCTAGCATCTAGGGTTTGAGCAAAAATTTTCTATGATGTATGTTTTATTAATTTAATGTTGGTTTTAAGAAATGTATTTAAGTGCTAAGAATATTAGGGTTTCAAGAGTTATAGGTAGTGGGGTTTAAACATGAGGTTGTTAGAGTTCCATTATCAAAGTTGTAATTTTCAACACAAGAGTAGCAAGGTTTAAACATCAAAGTAGTGTCTAAATGTGAAATTAGTGAGGTTACAATATGTAGTGATTTCAATTATCTCAACTAGATGTCTAGTCTAGCTAAACAATAATTAGGTAAAGTCGTACATGTTTTATTTAAATTTATTGTCTAATACATGTAGATTAATTAAAATTAAGTAATTTAGTTATAGTTAATAAGGTATATTGTGAACAATAAAAATTATGCAAGTTGTGAGTGAGAAATATATATTATCATTGTGACTTGAATTAAAATCTCTCGAATATATTAGGATTATGTCAATTATAAATCCTTACCAAATTATTCAAAGAACAACTTTATTTAACATCCTCACACTATGTAATGCTAGTTGTTGATCCATCAAGATTTAGGAGTTTGGTTGCAATACATTTCCTTAAGGTTTCATTGAATTTCTTGAGATGTACACCTTTCATTTATTCATAATATCAATGATACATAGTTAAAACCATGAAGCCTAATTATCATGGTGTGGTTGTGTCAAGTGTCAAACTACAAGCATAAACTTGGACACACATGATAAGATGATAATAGAAAGAAACAAAGCCTAGAATATCAACCAATAAAATCCAAACAATTACTCCTACTATAATTATGTTATCTCTAAAATATTTTTTATGAATTATAGATTAATAATACGTAATATGATAGTAAATTATCAACTAGGTTCTATATTTCAATGTTTTAGCTTAACATAAATATAATTTGAAATTTTCTTTGATAATGTAAAAAAAACATAAATGCACTCAAAATTTTCAATTGAAACTAAACTAGTTCAAGAGCCAAGACATGAAATTGTAAATGGAAATAGGAAATTAATGTAAGATTTGACTATGGATATAGCCATCCAAGATCAAGGAGCTTTAATGAAAGAAAAAGGACCCATAATGAAAGAATAATTATAGTTTATTAAATAATGTAATATACAAATGATTTTACAAGAGTGCACAAAATGGCTATAAATAGGATACACCACCAAGAGATATGTGAATATACAACTAATATAGGATGAATATGTATTCACATGAGTGCAATACAACTTTACCAAACAACAACACTACAAACTCAAATGTGTAAGAAATGTAACCATACTAAGTAGATATCTACCTAAGAAAGCTTATCCTATCATAAGTGATTTTTTATAAAATAAAATAATTAACTATATGTAAGAAAATAATTATGCACCAACACCCACATTAGTATAACTTAGTTGAGCAAGCAAGATAGATGAATGGATCTTGGAAAATGTGTAGCCATGTTAGGTACCAATGTACAAAATAATTCCCTATAGAATATGAGAAGGACAAAAATTGTAGGCAAAAATCGCCCCCAAAGCGAGGAAAAATAAGAGAGACCTTGAAACCCCCCCAATTATAGTCTCCTACACTAATGGTACATGCTTGAGTGATGAAGAGAACGTGTTATCACCAAACAATATTTTCCCCCTTGGGAAGAAACAAATGTAAAGGTGTGTTTAGGACATCTTCCTATTTGAAAAAGGAATATGAGGGAAGAAAGGTAATAATGTATGACTCTCTAGAAGCTACTCAAGTCACAATCAAATGGCATGTCCTAAGTCTAACTAAAGAAAGTGGTAATCTAGAACTTACTAGAAAAAAATGTAAAAAAAGATCTAAATATTATGATGATAATATGATCAAAGAGTGTATGAATTTCATTGAGGGTATCCTCCAAATCTACAAGTGTGGGCTTGAATAGACCCAAAATATCTATCAAGTACTCATCCCAATAATTTATATCTAGAAGATGATAAATATGATCCTATTGTGTTGAATCACTAGAAGCATAATCAAAAGCAATGTTTAACTCTAAACAAGTGAGAGATGAAGGAGGTAGAATGTCATATGTCTCTAGAACCACCACTAATAAAAGGACACCAATGTTTAATGAACATATTTTATCTCCTAAAACCATCCACACTAGATGATTGAGAGTGAAAATTACCTAAAATAATGTTAAGTACAAAATGTGATCATGTGTGTAATTAAGAGCTAATCATCTATCTCCTTAACTACAATCATTTTTATAGTGAGTAAATCTTGAATGATCACAAAATTTGGTGTGAATGGAACACTCTTACATGTCCCATTGTGTGTGATCTAATAGATAGAAAGGATATTAATTGATAATGAAGGCATGTAAAGGATGTCACTAATGATTATTTTCTCATGCCAATAGACCCTCTCCCTCCAACACACATGTATAAGTATTTTTAATCATCAATATATGTGGCATTGAAAAAGTATTAAATGAATAAAATATTCTATGTGATGAAGTCATATAATGTGAAGCTCTAGAATCAAGGATCCATCTCCCTTGATCAAATATACAACTACAACATGTGCATTACATTCTATTTATCTAATTATGTATAAGAAAAATATGATGAACCTCCTAACATAGTTGAAGGTAATTTAATTTGGTTTAAATCATTAGAAGATACTTCAATTCATTAAACTATTTTGAATAAGATCAATGTTCATCACGCCTAGATTTCTTGCAATATGCACATTTGGGATTATCCTTCTTAGAATCCTTCACAAGAAAATATTATCATTTTGAAGACTTCAAGATGCTCATTTAAATAAAATTATCTTGATCCCTTGTGTCTAGTATAGAAAAATTCTCAAAGGTAGGTATTTTAAGTTCATTCCCTAAAGCACTCCTTGAAACATTGAAGGTATACATAAACATTAAATAAATCACAAGTCCTAGCTTGGAAAGAACACTTAATATCAACTATGTATTCATTTTTCTAATTTTACATTCCTTCAATTGAGCTTTCAATATCTATAATTTGGTGATGGAGTCTTCTATGTTTCCAAAATTACATGGATTCAGGCTTATTACTTTATTTTCCAACAATATCCTTGAGTTTCATTATTCAAACAAGTTTGAAAATGTAGTCCACATAGCCATAGGTGTAGCAAGGTGCTCAATGTTAAACAAAACATAGGATATGCATACAAGCACAAATATGCAATGGCTTCTTGACAACTATTCAATCACTTAGTCTTTGCAAGCCCATATTTTGGTTCACCGTCAATCCCATGAACTATCTTATATAACCTCTCAACTCTAAACAATTTGTTCATTTAATATTTCCATACAAAACATTTGTAGGGTGTTAGAAATGGAATAGAACCACTCTCTATGACAAATAAGGAAAGATAATACATAAATCATGAGGACACATGAGCACAACCACAAGGAGACCCCTAAAAATACTCAACCAAGATATTCCCT
>VDFB02125107.1:0-10942 GCA_007258455.2 Sequoia sempervirens | reverse complement strand
GGTTCCTCTCTAGTCAATTCCTATGCTCACTATAGGATATCACTCCACTATTGGGCCCTCTCCCAGGTAGTAAGAAGTTAAAATTCCTATATTTTCTTCTTTTTCAAGCATTGATTCTCTACTCCTTCCTCAAATTTTACACCAACAATAACAATTGGGGATGCTTTAATCTCTTTTTCTGCCATGTTTGAGTTGTATTTAACTTAAATATTTAATTCTTACAGACCTTTGAAATATCCATTTCTATCACTATTTATTTGATCTGCAAACATGTGTTGATAATTTTGTGATTTGAAAATGTTTTCCTACAGTAGTTCTATTGAGTATTCTATTTTGGTATTGTAGTGTAGATAATAGAGTTCCACCTTTTTGGAAGATGAAACAAGGGAGATGAGACCCTCCTATTTTTCTAACATAACATTCAAAGAGACCCCTAGAGATCTCAAGCTAGGGATGAAATGAAGGAGAGAGATCTTGCAATAGGCTATCCCAGAGGTAAGATTAGAGACTAAATGAGGGTTCACCACCAAGCTAGGGCTAGGAAAGACAAGATATGCAAATGACATGAAAAACCTAACTAGATGACCTAGAGAATGGAATTGAAATACAAAATTACAAACTGAGAATGAACAAAGATGCACTTGGAGGAAAGATGTGATCAAAACTAGCTCCAAAACCTTGAAATCCTAACTCTCCATATGCCAGTTGTGGTGTATGGGTCCTAGGTGGGTCTTGAAGAGCTGAAAATTTGGGATCTAGAGTTGTAGACTGAGAGGAACAAAACTCAAAAATTGTTCCCTAAAACCCTAACTGGGACTCATACACCCACACTATTGCAAAGTGTCCCATTTTGTCGTGAAGTGTCCCAGGAGTAGAATATTGAACTATAACCTTATAAGCCTCTAAAGATGGACCAAATAAGCACTTTACCACTCATTTAATGCAAATTGGATGGATATTTTTCCCTAGATCTAAGTTTTCATGAGTCTTGACAACTTTTCATGATAACTGAACAATAAGAAAAATGGGCAGTGATGATGTACCATTATTTTCCAATTGTCACTCAAATATGTCCTAGGATCCCATAGTGGATTGACTATCAGCCTCAAAGGCGAGTCAATTATCAATCAAAGAAGGCCTAGGAGGGGGTTCTTTAAGCTTTGAGGGGTTCACCACCAAGCAAAAGCTTGGAAAAGACACTTTGATATTCAACTTACAAAACTTAGTAATGCAAGCCAAATAATGAATACAAATGATGAAATTAAGCACCAACAAGTTAGTGTATGTGTACCTAGGAAGTATGGAAATGTGAAGAGGATTTTGGAAATGCAAAATGTTGTCAAAATATGCTAGGGAGGACTAAGACACCCTTATTATTGACTTATTCCCACTGCTATTTTTTGGGGGAATTGTGAAATCTTCGGATGTCAGAACAAAATTTGAAAGAATCTCTGCGAAATTCCAATTGGAGGACTAAGATGCCCTAGGTGGTGACTTAGTCCTAATCTGAATTTCTATAATCTCCAAAAGTGATCTTGAGGCTCAATGTCTGCACTTTCTTCTTCTTTGATATCAGGTTCTAAAACTTCCCAGTTTGACTTGTAGGTGAGTTTCTGTGAAGATGAAAACTTTGTAATCCAACTTTGCAACTTTTCACTTTAAATGATCTTCAAATCTTCAACCTAAATCTTTAAACACAAACATGCAAGAGAGGAAAAACTTGTTGATTGTTAGTGAATGGGGGTTTGCGTTGGTCAAACCCCCTTATTGGTAATTAAACCTTGAAATGAAATAGAATAATGAAGGGAAATGATGAATGAACAACATGCAATGTTACAGCTCAGCAAACCCTTGGTATGAAATCTATAAACTTGTGTTAAATGGCTAGCTTGAATGTAGATCTTGAAATGCTTGAATGCTTGATAGATGCTGACTTGAATCAACATGCTTTCTTGAATCAAAACCCTACATCACAAATGTTAGCTCAAAAAACACACATGATGCAAGAATATGCTTGATATGATGCTTGAATCTTGATGATGGATCCAAATGCTTGATGAATTGCTCTTGAATGCTCTTGTGAACTCAATTATTCTATTAGGAATGCTCTCACAAAAGTCTTGATTGAAAATGAATGCATGAGCCTTGTATTTATACTTATCTATGCTTAATATCTCAAAATTACACCACAACAAGCCAACATATGAAATCATTAATTAAAGGAGGCTAAATCCCACCAAGATTTGAAATTAAATCCCAAAATTACCTTAAGGGAGACTAAGACACCCTAGGTACTAGGCGTCTCTTGAGTCTCGAGGCATGGAGGTGCCAATCAGGGTCCCAAGACCTTTGTAGGACAAAGATTCCCGTGGCGTCTTAGTTCTGACCCAAAAATCAGGGACACACAATCATAATTATTAAGTTATCATTTCCGCTTTGATGTTTGTTAGGATTAGCCATAAAAAGATGTAATTCATTAGGATTTTGGATTCGAAATAGGACCAATTAAGACATAAATAGGGATAAAAAAACAAGGTGGCCCCAAAAAAGTGTGAAAATGCAAGGGTACATGCATTTTCCTACACTACATTTAGCCCCCACTTTAGTGAGAGGATGAAATCACTTGAAAATCACACTAAAGTAGTCAACCACACAATCAAGAGAGGTTCAAATGTACCAATGCTAGTAAGATAGGATGCTTGATAACCAAGAGGAGAATTGGCTGAAGCCAGGGATCAAGATCCTATGATAGACCAACATAGGCCTGAAAGACACACTTGCAAATGAAGTATGCTTAAGAGCCATAAACTAAGATCCTGAAACATACACCATCAAAGAGAGGAAAAGGAAAAAGGAAAAAGAAAAAAGAAAAATGCAATGGATCAAGCTTCAAATGGCCATCCAATGCACTATGGACTAGGTCTAGGGTGTTTTATTCAGAAGTTTCAGTGGGAATGCACTATCCACTATCACGAACAAAGCACACACTCTAAGGACTAGTGATGAAGCTAGTTGTCCCTGATGATCCCAAGAGGTCCATATCAAAGCCATACCCCCATGACTGCAGTAAGGAAAAAAAGGAAAATGCACCTCACGAGGCTAGTAGGCTGGGGTGGCTGCTGGGCATTGAGCCCAAGGGGACCATATCAAAGCCATACCTCCATGAATTTAATAAGGTACAAAAAGGAAAAATGCATGCTTACAAGGGTTAGTGAAGCTAGGTGTTCACTAGGTGAGCCCCAAGGTACCATATCAAAGCCATACCTCCATGAATTTAATAAGGTACAAAAAGAAAATGCAACAAGAAAGAGGGATGTTCGAAGGGATTTTGATTAGTTCATGTGAGGTCTTAATCTTAGGAGACATCGTTCCTAATGTCTCCAAGAAAGGACCAATCAAAGGATAAAATATTCACAACTTAGGGAATGTAGTGTGTCGTGTCACCACTAAGAGGAATATAATATGCTGAGATAGATCAAGCTCTTGAAGGACATTACTCCCAATGTCACCACGAAGAGAAAAAAACATCACATGAAGTAAGAAAATAACATCAAGGAACATGAAATAAATGAAAATGAAATCATGTCAAAATAATGCCAATGTATGCCCCCACTTTAAAGAAATTGCTAAACACCATGCTGTGAGAAATTACTTTAAAGTAGCCAGAACATGAAAAAAAAAGAGGGTTGGCCCCTAGAAACACATAAGGGATCTATGGTGATGACATGCTCCACTATGGGTTCCTCTCTAGTCAATTCCTATGCCCACTATAGGATATCGCTCCACTATCGGGCTCCCACCCCTAGTAAGAGGTTAAAATTCCTATATTTTCTTCTTTTTTGCATTGATTCTCTACTCCTTCCTCATTTTTTACTCCAACAATAAGAATTAAGAATGCTTTTCTTTATTTTTTTTGCCACGTTTGAGTTGTATTTAACATTTAAATATTTAATTCTTATAGACCTTTGAAATATCCTTTTCTATCACTGCTTATTTGATCTACAAACATGTGTTTGATAATTTTGTGATGCAAAAATGTTTTCCTACAATAGTTCTATTGAGTATTCTATTTTGGTATTTGTGCTTGGATTTTGGTGGTTTTTGTAATAATGTATTATTTCTGCTACTCATTGGCTAAATATTTAATTTGTTTAAATAATTGAATAGGTTAATATAAGTTCCATCTATGTGCTTGTATACCTAGGGGTTATTAAACGTTAATAGTTTTATATTTTATTTTGATCTTTTATCTTACACATGGAGTTTGGTCCTAGGTGACTTTTAATTTATTATAATCAGTTATATTTTCATCTTAGTTGTAAAGTAATTATAATAATCAATATTTCTACCTTTAAATAATTAGCATCAATTGTATTTCAAACATTCATAAATTAGCTATTTAATCTAAAAAATAGTTCTATTAACAAATCACTTGGTTATCAATATTTACAAATGTTTATGAGAAGAAAAATCAACTTAAAATACCTTAAGAAGTTAGAAGTCATATATTTTCTTCTTTATTGCATTGATTCGATACTCTCCCCATTGTTTACAACAACAATAAGAATTGAGAACTTTCTTTATTTTTATGCCATGTTCGAGTTGTATTTAGCATAAATGTTTAATGTGCATATATCTAAATAATATCCTTTTCAACTATTCTTTGTTTGATCTATGAACATGTGTTTTTAATTTTGTTATGCAAAATATTTTCCTAGAGTTTTTCTATCTATTATTTTAATTTGGTCTTCGAGATGATTTTTACACTTTTTATAAAACTTAGTGTTATTTTTGCAACTCCTTGGCAAACTATTTGTTTTCTTTCTCCAATAAATAAGCTAATATAATTTACATCTATGCGCTTGCAGATCTAGGTGTTATTAAAGGTTATTGAATGTTAATAGTTTTATATTTTGTTGTTATCTTTTATATTACACAAAGTTTAGTCTTAGGTGAAGTTTAAGTATTTGTTAGGGTTAATGACTTGATTGCTTCTAATGCTTTTTAACTCTTTATGTTTTGAGTTGATCTATTTATTATCAAAAGAGAGTTTAATTAATTTTAAATTTGATCCATGTCACTTGATGTAATGTATTGCTTATTCTCTCCCCTCAGTCCATTGTTGGTAAATAACCCTTGTAGTGCAGTCGAATGATGTCAAATTCATTCTAGTTGAATTTTCTATAGTTACCATGACTAAGTGAGGTTTTGTGAAAACTTATTTTCAATGTGTTCAAACATAGTCAATTTTGACACATTGCATGAATGTATTGATGTGGAATTCCACCTATTTTGGATAGTTTATGAAGTTTTTTGTGGGTTTGAAGTTTTGAACCTAAAATTCATATCATGTGGATAATACCTTGCATAATAAGGACTTTAACTTTTATGTTGAAACTATTGAAATTTTCATTGATGAACTAGAACTCAAACCTAGAACCTTCCATTTGTTGTTGGAGTGCTCTACCATTAAGCTATTGACCCCTTTAGGACTAGTCTATTTTTGGTTTGGGTATGACTTATTTCAAAAAGGAAACTGTGTTGTTCCATGGTTATCTACTCAAAATTTTATTTTTTGGTTTTATTATATTTTAAAATATATTATATACAATAGATTCTAGTTAGATTTTAAAGAAGTATTATAATATTTATAACTATATATTTTGAATGCTTTAGAATCAATAATTTTTTTATAAATTTACAACTATTGCTATATTTAAAGTTTTAAATAAATTAATACTTTAAATACTATATCAAATATTTATGATATTAATATTAATATTAATATTAATATGTATGTGTAGGATCATCATGGAAAAAATAGGCCCTTAAGTGGCGAAAAATTTAGAAAAATCAAAGTTAGGCAACTTGATGTAAAAAATTGAATAAGTTATGTATATTATTTCAAAAATATGTAAGAATAGAATCTGTAGCAGATTCAGATGTAAGTTTCACTTCACTAAAGTTTATTTTAAAAAATCCTATTTGAGTGAAAATTTGGGGAATTTCAATCCAGTGAGTACTTAAATTTTAGGAGAAAAAATGAAAGTAGATGTAAATAAGGCTACACCCTAACCACAATAAAATGATAATATTTTTATGTATTTTAGATATAGAAGTAGAGGGACTCATGTCTGATGCTTGAGTGCATATTGTTTGTAATTTTTTTTCTAAGTAAAATAATTAATTATGAATTTTTATTACAACTTTAAAATTAAAGGTCATTATGTCTAACCACCTGCTTGGGTCAAAACTTCATGAAATTCATTTTCTTTTTTTAATATTATAATTATTGCAAAGCATAGAATGCTGACATGTTTTGGATTCAAAATTTGATACCATTTTGAAAGCTATAGGTGATTTTCGATAAATACCCATCAATCAAGACTTTTAGTCTTGAATTCAAATAGAAATGAATAATAATAATTTATTAATTTTGAAAAGTAAAAGCATAATTTATATTGGTGGAAGCTAAAGTCTCAGCTTACAAAGCCTTTCATTTCATCATTTTTGGGTTAAAAAAGAGAACATGCATACCCCATACCACCCATAATGGCCTTTTGGCCCATCATGATCTTGCACATTCTACCCAAATAAAATTTCCTTCTAATCTTTAATTAATTATTATTAGTTATATTTTAAATTATGTTATTGATTATATTTTTAAAATTCTTAAATCAACTAATCAATCTAAAAAGAAATATTTAACAAATATTTAACAAATATTTATAAGAAACAAAATCAACTTCAACTACTTTAGGAGAGATCTTTATATTGAAAGCTCAATTTCAATTATACTAGTCTTACTAAAAAGATAAATATTCATCACTATGTGACACTTATTATATATGTTTATAAATTATACATTGCCCAACCATCTTCTCTTGTCAGTTAAGAGGGCCTTAGTGAAGGTGGTGAATGAGGTTTGCTAAGGTTTCTTGTTTCTGCGGTCATGTTTGGCCTCCTTTGTGTTATGTTGTGCCTTAGGCATAGGATTTTTCTTTTCTTTTCTTTGTAAAAAAGAATTTATTGGAGATTTTTAGTTGTTTTATTATGCCTACAGTCGAATCCAACCCAACAATTCTTGTTGGTGTTGGTAATTTGATGGCTCTGCACAATGGCTCCTCCTCCAAACAAGGGACCCCAAAAATTTGTTCTGAAGGTGTTCCACAAGGTATGTATTTTGATTCCCCATCAGATGTTGTGCTTCCCATCCCATAATTTGATATTGCATGTCATTGGTTAGAACAACATACTCTTGTTGGTTATTTTATTGGGGGGACTCCCCCTAAAATTATTTTTAAAATAATGGAGTCCATATATGTAGATCCACATTGTGCAATTTTGCACAACATCTTGAAAGCTGAGGGACCCTCTTACTTTCACTTTTTGGTTTTAGGACCTTGTTATGGTGAGGTTTGTTACCTTTGCACATGCTTGAATGCTTATCTTGACCGTTACCGATACCCCCTTCAGGAAGCACTTTAAGAAAATCATAAGTCTTAGCAGACAAATTTTGGAGTTTCTCCCATTTTGGGATTTTCCGCTCCATCCCCGGATTTTTCCAGTTTTATTCAAAGTCAGTGAAGAGATTAACTTGACTACCGGTTGAAATTTGGGACTTAGCGAGTGCCCATGGACCAGATTTTTAAAGGGTCTGTTGCCATCGGGTTTCTGAATTTCTTCAGCCTGTCTTGTCGATGGCATTAAGGTGCTTAGGTACTATCTCTATAGCATGAGTGTGGTCGAATTTAAGGGGATTTTGCATCATTTTCTCTCATATTTTTTTGTGTATCACTCTTGCATCTGAGATTTGGCAATTTGGGCATTTGAATTTCTTGATTTGCTTGCTGAGGCACTTGGATTTCTTACATTCAGTTTGATTTGGTGGCTAGGGCATCCGAGTTCACTGCTCATTTTCCTTGTGGTAGAATTTGGTTCACTTATGGTATGTAGCTATGGTCCGTACCTTTGAAATTTTAATGATTGATTGATCATGCCCATTCTACATCCATTTGGGAGCTCAATTTTGCATTTTTTACAATTAAATGCTTCAAACTAGGGTTACGTCTGATGTTTGAGGATATCTTATATTCCGCCCTAGTTAACTAGTTGAATTTAGTGATGTTTCACATTCTCAAGTGGTTCCCATGCTTTTCCCCATAAGTCAATGTTTTAGTTTGGTTCGTTGTTGATTCCGTTTGAGCTCAATCTAGGTTTACTTTGAACTAGTTCCTTTCACCCATGGCGGATGTTTTAACAGTCAAATCTAGGGAATCATTGGTTTGCTATGAACATTCATCATTTTACGCCTCAAGTAGTCTTGATTCGAAATGGGTTGATAGGAAGCATGAATTGGATTCGAGTTGAGCTCAAGAGATTTGTGATTTGTGAACATTTGATCGTATCAAGGAAAATCAAATGTGATAATGGTTTTCCAGGATTCTGAGGACTTCACGGAATTTCCGCATCCTCGGATTTTCCCGGATTCCATCTAACCTTCTATGTTATGGGGTGTGCATTGAAATTCAAAGTTTTGGGGACTTTGTGGAATTCTGGTCCAGCCGGATTTTTTCAAATTCTTTGGAAAGCTTTGTGAAACTTAGAAATTGGATGAGATGGATGAATTTAATGATGAATGCTTAACATTCCATGCTTTAAACTGATAGACTACACAATGTTATTTTCATCCTTTCTTCATTTTGATGATCAATTGTTGATATTTGTGCCTTCTTTGGGAAAATCCTTCTGGTCTGGAATTTTCCGAAGTTCCTCCCAGACTAGTTTTCCCTAGTTATCTTAGAATCCTGAACTTCTCGGTTATGATGGTTTATAGTTGATTTGATGGTTTTATTATGATTTTGGGCTAACACTTTGACAAATATGTTATCAAGAGCTAGATTTTCATGATAGTATTCGATGGATGTAGGCTAAAGCTAGCAAGGAAACAGTTGGAATGGTGAAGGGTGATATGGAGGGATCCTCCATATCAAAATAAGAAAGAGTTAAATTGTACATAAAGAGAAGGGTTCTAGAAAGTAAGATAGCCTCCGTCTGGTCTAAAGTTTTAGAAAAAAATGTGGGTCGATGGGACTATGAGGAGTTTAAGGCAAGGATGGCACAAGAAGATCTTCTAATGCTGGCCAGGAGACTACAAGAATCAGGATTATCTCATGTAGCAGGATTTCTCCCCATAGTTTAGTGTTATGAGTTGGTATTGGAATGTGCCCAACACTATGACAAGGATTCACAAAGGATAGTCAGCCCTCAATAGAGGGTATTGGCTAATCTTAACCCTGTCTCTATTGCACAGACTTTTGATATGCCAGACAGATCTCATGTAGTATCATTTAATATGGAGGAAGCTAAAAGGTAATATGAGGAGGAGACTATTAAGTCACAATAGGTTATCAATTCATGGCTTGAAAATCCAAAGTCTCATTTCTCAAAACTACCTAAGCAGTTGCACAGGGAAAAGTTTAAACAAGAAGTCTATGATGCCATCACATTGCTTAGCCGGGTGGTAGGTCTAAAGAGTGTAGGTATGTTCAAGAATTGGATGTTCCATGTCATTGTAAGGATGGAGTAGGAAAATATTAACTATCATTGGGCAGGTGTTATAAGTACGGTGATTCATGAACAAATGTGTAATGTGCTACAAACTAAGACATTCACCATGACTTCTTATTTAGTGTATGCACTTGCAAGATTCCATCCCTATAAAGGATTTAGCACAAGAGGAATATTTGGATAGGATGTAATTTATGAGGTTTATCCTCAATTACACTTAGGAAGCTCAAGTTATAGGAGGGTGAATGATGCATTCACTATGCACATCACTAGATTGCTCCAAGGTACAGAGCATGTGAGAATATCAGATGATGCTAAGGAGCTGATCAAAAGGTATGGGGCTTGGTTCATACAATTTCCCACCTTTTCTTACATAAGAATTGATGGTTGTCAGAGGGCTCCATACAGGCTTCAAAGGTACCCCATAGACCATGTTATACTTTTGGAGGTTACGAGGCAAATATGTGACTTTGATGCTATTGTAAAGAAAGATAAGAATAAAACTAGATTTGGTGGAGACTTTCCTCTGAAGATAGGTACTAGTGAGGTATGCCCTTCAATTAATTTAGCCTATGCTTCTGAGGAGGAAATGAGCACTCTTGGGTTGGCTTACCATTCCAAAAGGTTGGGTTTTGATATCACTGGTGAAGCACAAAACAAAGCCAGCAGGGAATACCACCACAAAGATGACATAGAGGACTATTGGGCCAATAGCAAGGATGAGTTTGAGGTAAGAAAGAAGAAATTCTCTAGAGTCCCAGTTGATGTGGTTCGAATGTATAGTGTGAAAATGGTTCCTGATCAGGTGGAAGATGATGGAGACTTAATCCAAAGTCACGACTATGATCCAATTAAAGACATGCCAATTGGAGAAGTAGACTGGCTGGAAGAAGAAAAAAATGAATTAGAACAAATCATGACCCTTGTGATGAAATACATCAAGTTGTGGCTCAAATACAAGGTGTGGGAGCTTGAAAGTGAAGGTGTTCCATGTACCTATAATTTTATGGGGGATCTAAAATCCCATTATACTTTCGAAGAGTCGGCTGAGGAAGATCCTAAGGGAAAGACCAAGCTAGATTCTCCTTTTAAGATTAAGATCAAAGGTTCCCAAGGAGAAGAGCAGGAGAAACAAAGGAAACCAAAAGCAAAGAAGAGGACCGCTACTTCAAAGACAAAAAAATATGTAGAGGAAGAACCCGATGAAGGAGAAGAAAAGGATGGTGCCCCAACACCTAAAAGGAGAAAAACAACAAGGGGTTCAAGAAAGAAGGGTGGACCTTCCAAGGAGAAAGGTGAAACTGATCCTTCAACAGTGGTCACTAACTCATTTGACTACAAAATCCTGGATGAAAAAATATCTAATGAAATA
>VDFB02125106.1:0-22940 GCA_007258455.2 Sequoia sempervirens | reverse complement strand
AGTGTTGTTTGAGTGGGAATATTGTGCCCAATGACCTTCTTCAAACAAGAAACATAAAAAATTGGATGTATCTTTGTTGTTGGTGGAAACTCAAGCTTGTAGGAAACACTACTAATCTTTTTCATGATTTGGTATGGACCATAATACCTTGGGAACAACTTATTATTCTTTTTTTGTTGCTTTAGTGAGATTTTCTTATAAGGTTGCAATCTCAAGAAGACCCGATCCCCAACTTCAAAACTTCTTTCACTACGATGTTGGTCTGCTTGTTGTTTCATTTGATTTTGTGCCATGGCTAAATTCTCCTTGAGTCATGAAAGTACTTGTTGTTGATGAAGCCAGTGGTCTTTTACTGCTTGAACTCTTGGTGACACCTTTATTGATGATGTGATGGAAGGAGGATGATATCCATAAAAGTGCAAAAATGGAGACATTTTTGATGAGGCTATGAAAGAAAGAAGTGTTATACCACCATTAGCAAGTGGTAGCCAATCTACTGCGAATTTGTTTCTCTAAGTGAAACAACGTAGATATCCTTCCAAACACTTATTAACAACCTCTATTTTCCCATTTGATTGAGGGTGGTATGAAGAGCTAAGAGCCAATTGAGTACCCAAACATGAGAATAAATCTTTCCAAAAGTGACTAGTGAAGATAGGATCACGATCACTAACAATAACTTTAGGTGTACCATGTAGCTTTTGGATATTCTCCAAAAAATATTTAGCCACTACACTTGATGTAAAAGGATGTGCTAATGCAATGAAATGTGCATATTTAGTGAGTCGATCAACTACCACCATGATGACATTATGACCTTTAGATTTGGGAAGCCCTGTGATGAAGTCCATGGATACCTCTTCCCAATGCTGGCTAGGAATACATAAGGGTTGCAAGAGACCTGGTACCTTAATTGTCTCCCCTTTATGCCTTTGACACACCAAACATTCAGCCACAAATTTTTGAACATCACCCTTTAGCCCTTCCCAAAAGAAATCTTGCCTGAATCGATGATATGTCTTCAAAAATCCTGAATGACCACCCACTGGAGACTCATGCAACTCTATGAGAATCTTGATTTTAAGGTTGGAATTCTTGCAGAGATACAAACACTCTTTATAAAAAAGAGTATCTCCCTTCCAACAAAACTTATCTGAACTACTAGGATCACTTTTTAATTGCTTGATGAGATTACTTGTTGTAACATCATTTTTGCACTCTGCTTTGGCTTCCTCCACCCAATTTTCTTCTAATGTTGAAAGGGCACACAATAAGGCTTCATCTTTCTCATCCTTCCTTGATAGTGCATCTGCGATAATATTTTCTTTCCCTTTCTTATATACAATCTCAAAGTCATATCCTAACATCTTAGTGACCCATTTTTGTTGCTCTTCAGAAGATAGTCGTTGTTCCAAAAAATATTTTAGGCTATCATGATCTATCTTAACAACCAAATGTCTCTCAAAAGCAATTGAATTAGGCCAACTCTTGCATGAGCCTTTGCTCTATCCATTTCGAAGCATCACGATTCCATAATGAATTCCTTGGTGTAGTCGGGGGTGCTTAAAATCTTTGGAGTTGTACACATAGCCTCTTTCAATCTCTCAAATGTTGTATTGGCAGACTCATTCCAATGAAAAGAATCCTTCTTCAATAGAGTGGTGAGAGATGTTGCTATACTACCATAATTCTTCACAAATCTTCTATAGTACCCTGTCAATCCCAAGAATCCTCTCAGTTTCTTAATGGTTTTTGGAATAGGCCATTCCATGATAGCCTTAATTTTGTTAGGGTCCACCTTTACTCCTTCATGTGAAACTATGTGTCCCAAATACTCCACCTCTGTAAGACCAAAAGCACACTTGGATGGCTTAGAATAGAGTTTATGATCTTCAAGTATTTGTAATGCTTGGTCCACATGTTGCAAATGTTCTTCCCAAGTCTTGCTATAAATCAAGATATCATCAAAGAATACTAGCACAAACTTTCGCAAGAACTTCTTAAAAATGGAATTCATCAAACTTTGGAATGTAGATGGTGCATTGGTAAGATCGAATGACATCACCAAAAATTCATAATGACCCTCGTGAGTCCGAAATGTTGTCTTACAGATATCTTCCTCCTTAATCCGAATTTGGTGATAACCGGATCTAAGATCTAACTTGGTAAAATACATAGCTCCATTCAATTCATCTAGCAAATCATCAATGACTGGAATAGGAAACTTATCTTTAATGGTGTACATGTTGAGCACTCTATAATGCGGACACATGTGCCAAGAAAGTATCATCCTTCTTATGTACCATCACCATAGGGTGAGGAGTAAGCACTTTGGCTATGCGATGATTCCCCACGCCTCTAGCATCCTCTTCAACAATTTTTTCTATCTCACTCTTTTGTATGTGTGGATACGAAAGGCGATGTTGATTGGATTTGGCTCCACAGGACTAACTGTATGGCATGATCATGATCCCTCTTAGGAGGAAGTCCTTTAGGCATATCTCCAAGAACAAGTGAGTGACAATCAATTATAGCTTGCAAATCTGGATGAGTAGGAGCATTAGATTGAGAGACTTCTAATGAACATAGTTGGGCCACAAATCCATCCACTCCTTTCTTAAGTAACTTTTGCATTTGATGAGAGCTTACCATTTGTGGAGATTTTTCCTTCAACCCCCTTAGCTCTACTAGCCTTCCTTCTAATTGAAATCTCATGAATAGTTCTTGGAAGTTCATCTCAATTGTTCCTAACGTAGTAAGCCATTGCACTCCCAAAACAATATATGTTGCACCCATGGATATCGCATACATTGGGGTATCAAGTTGATAATCTCCCATGGATAATTTAATGCTATGACACTTCCCTAAACAACTAACTATACCACCATTTACAATCAAAACTTGAAACTCTAGAGCTAGATATATGAAATAGTTTAGACGAGTAGATAACTTTTTGTTGATGAAATTATGAGTACTACCTGATTCGATCAACACTGTTACCTTCCGCTTCTTTAGGAACCCCACCACCTTGAGAGTTTGTGGAGCATTGAAACCTGAGAGTGCATGACAAGAAATTATTGGTTGAGAATCATGTGATTCCTCATTTGACTCCGTTTCATCTTCTAGTATGGGTTCCTCCTCTTCTTCGTCATTGGGACCTTCAATATAAAACAATTTCTTTTCACTACATTTATGTCCTCGACTATATTTGCTATCACAATTGAAACACAAACCTTTTTCTCTTTTATCCTCAATTTGTTGTGGAGTCAACTTAGTAGGTTGTGTTGAATATCCTTTCTCTCTTGTCACATTAGCCCCTTGCTTCTTAGGAATCAAATACTTCTCCTCTACCCTGCGTGCTAAGATAAAAGACTCATTTATGGAACTAGGGCTAAACATGCGTACCTCATGTTGAATGTGATCCTTGAAACCACCCAAGAATAAGTCATTCAAGTTTTCCTCCATAATTGAATCCACCCTTAAGGATAGATTTTGGAATTGCTGAATATAATCCTTAACTGATCTTGTTTGTTGAAGTTTAGCTAGCTGGTTGAAGAAGTTGTCTATGACACTATTGCTATATTGTGCGTGGAGTTCCTCTGTAAATATTGACCATGAGACGGTGAGCCCCTTTTTCCTTCGATGAGTGCAAAGCCAATGATACCAAATGAATTGATCTAGTTCTAAATATAGGGAAGCCATCGTGACCTTTTGTCCATTTGGGATTTGGTGTACTTCAAAAAAATTCTCCATTTGGTTTATCCATGTGAGAGGATCCTTACCATCGAACTTGCACATATCCACCTTTGAAAATAAATTCCTAGATCCCATAGGAGTACTAAAGCTTGTGTCTGTGGTAGCTGACCTAGAATTTTCACCTTGGGCGCTTGAGAACTCCTTTCTTGGTTCAGCCATGTAGGTGCTTAACATGTTTTGTATGTCCGATATATCTCCTCTTAGGTCACACATATCCATCTTCATTGAGGAAATGTCTTCCTTGACCTTATTGATTTCCTCATTATGAGTAACATCCTCGATTGTTTCACCATCCTTATCAGGAGTCTTCCCCGGAGTGACAACATTCTTTTTCCCCCTTGTTCCAGGCCCCGGCATGAAGGAAACCACTAATGTTAAAATAAATCACACAAATGAAACTTAAATTCTCTAAAATTTATACTGTAATCTCCTTTGGTATGTCTTCAAAAACCCAATAAAAATCAGATTTTAATTCAACAAGATGTGTGAGATATGTAGATTCCAAAAAAATAGTGTAGAAACCCTAATTTTGTAATAATTGGCTTAGTTCTACTCCAATTATTTTGAAATATGGACTCTAGCTTCTTCAATATGTTCTTCAAAAACCCCTTAAAAATTAAAAAAAAAATTCACCAAAATCTGAAAGATATGCTCTTCCCAAAATCGCCTTCAAAATTGAGAAAAACCTTGCCTCTATGGTGCCAAGATCATGCTCTGATACCACTTGTTGTGAATATAACTTGCACAATAGAAGAATATGATATGAAATATGCTACAAATACTTGATAATAAATGAGAATAACAGGCCACTTCGAGGGGGAAGACCTCCAAATATCTCTAATGAGAACACACTTCACAACTTGATGATGAAATAAGACCCACAACCTCCTATATATACCTATTTATGCCAAGGATGTCACCTAGGCCAACTTAGACACACCTATATAAGACTTAGGCCGACCTAAACAACTAAATAACAATATACTAATGATAATATGACTTAATAGAGAGTTAAGATAGCCACAAGCCAACTATTCATAACCCGATGTACAATAATACTAAGGGTGTAGAATTTAGAGTTACTCCAAAGATATAGGAAAAAGACTCAATTATCTATATATTGCATTTATTTTTTTATTTGATGTAATAATATTGATATTCTCCTATTTCAATTTAGCCCCCTTTTCAGGTTTACTCTAGTGATACTTGAATAGATCCAAGCCTACTATTATATTATTATATTATGGGAACTTGTTAGAATGCAAAGCATATTTAACCCCAAATGTTCAATATATGAAGTATACTATAGACTCACCCTAAGGATTTGAGAATATAACTCGTAGACATTTAAAATTGACCACTTTTTTTGGTCAATTTATCCTTAATTCGACTAATTTCTACCACCTTTATTAATTAAATAGTGTTTTTTATGTAATTAATATCTCCTTTCATCTATTTTTCTAGTCATATCATAATTAATTTACCTTTCCTAGACCATTGTATCTCATTCATCTATTAAATTGAATAAATAGCCTTATTTATTTAACTTAATTCACAAATCCCTTTTTTTCCTCCAAATAGAATTAAATATTAATAATTTAATTCATATTTTCCTCTCACATCATATCACATCCTCCAACTTTTTTTATTAGCCCCTAATCCACTCCTTAATCATGTCTACACAATTAATTCTTGATTAAGTGGGGTTAAATCTTCCCTCACCCACCTTGTCCTATCTCTCATCATTTTTTCTCTTTTGGAAAAAACCCCATGTCCTTGGGCACATGGGTATTTCTTCTAAAAGTATCCAAAAGGAATTTTCAATTCCTTTATTCTTTTCACCCCCTCACTTTGGAGTGTGAGGACAAGACTTGCCTTTATGAAAAATCTTTCAAAGTACCTTCATGGTACCATCTCTCCTCAAAAATCATCTCATGGTGACACTTATCACCATCTCATAAGTTGAGAGGACCAAATCCATCTCATCCCTTGATCTCCATCCTTTCATCTTAGCCCTTCATCCATTTTCATCCAAATTATATTATCCAACACTTAACCATTTTATAAGATTTCACTAATTTTATCATCAGATGTCATTATGTAGCCAAAATAGTTAGTGAGCACACATCCAATTGACTATGATGGGAACAACTACACAACAAGGAGTATGTTATAGTTTAATAAATTAAATTATATGCTTGTTTGACTTCTTTTGCCCAATCTTTGAGTTTTTTTCTTATTATTTGTGGTGTTTAATTTTATTGCAATTTCATTCACCTTGGCACAATTTTCATGCACATGTAACTAAACTGTCCACATAATACAATTTATTTTCTTATTTAATGACAACTTATTATAAAATTACCACAAAGATGTGGGAGAAAATCAAAAATATATAGAGGGTGTATTTTTATTTGTCTACATTATGTCACGTTTATGATATTTTTAGAACTATAAAATGCATGGCCCTATATTGATGTTAATTTATTATTTATTTATGTTATTCAATCTATCGAATACACTTATTATTGTAATGAGCATATTATAGCAATTATTTGAAAGTTCTAGGAATGATAAATGCTCTTTATGTGCATGCAAAATTACTTCTATTTGAACTTATTGCAACATTTTTTGTCAATTAATTGTCATAGCTTTCCTTAGAGTACCTAATATAATGCTATGTTCATTTTATCAAGCATATGGTGTTGACTTACTCCAATGATGTTGCATTAATCTTAATTTGTAGCATATTAATAAACAATCTAAGTGAGGTGATTTATTCCAAATTTTAAAATTCTCTTTAAAAATGTTAAAACATGTTGAGTGGTTTATGATGGTTTCTTAGGTATTGTTAGCTCTCTAGAAATCTACTTATTGCTATTAATTAGGAATATGAATTTCAATGTTATAATGTTGCAAAGAATATAACTAATGATCAATAACTAGTCCCAAAAATATGATCTTTATGTGTAAAGAATAAATCCAAAAATTGAAATATTCATATGAACAAATATGTAAATAAATTTATTTTTAAATAAATATTAGTTGCAATTAAAGTTTTTTCATTTCATAGCTTTAACTAAAATTGTATCTATTGTTTTCAAATATTGAATTTTTCGTTGGTGATTTGCTAGTATGCCATTTAATTTATAAATGAGAATATTTTGAAAAATTATGTATGTTTAAATTACATGATTTCACATACGTGAACTATATTTACAATTAAATAATTATACTTGATGCAATATGTTATTATACTCACTACAAATTTATTCACTATCATTGAGACTTAATTGAATATAATTACGAAAAAATATTTTAATTTCACAATATTTATCTCCAATCAACACACAAACTAGACAACAACAAAAATATAAAAAAATATGTTTGCATGTTTAAAATTGTTCTTATATGAGTTATTATTTATAATAATATTTTTATAAATATTTAAAAAAATATTAGTAAGGAAGATGTAAATAATTTGTTATTTAATATTTTTAATAACATTTTTAAAATATATCTTACAATTCTAAGCAATTTGAAATTATATTAAATTATTTTTATTTAAATATTGAATGGTCATATTTGAATTGGAAATAAGTTTTGTTTAGAATGATTCCATCTAATAATGTAATTGTTAATTTGGTTAGACATGTATTCTAAAGACCTTTGACATCTATTTTAGATTATGTCTCTATCTTCTCAATTAAATGAAATGCTACAGGGGAATAAAGAGGTTGTCTAACGAAAGCAAGTTAAAATATAAATCATTAACTCCAAATCAATTAGAATGAAAATAATATATTGCTCTTATTATAAATACAAAGACTATTATATTATATAAGATAATTATTCTTTATGTTAATTTTATCTTTGTAATTAACACATTATTTATACAACCATACTTATAATCATATTATTATTCATGAAATCATTTATATGTATTACTAATTTTTGTTGCTCTTATTTAATTGTTTGACTATTATATCTTTCAAAAATTTCCTGCTCATAATTGTTTTATAACTAATTCTTTTATAAACAACTTTGTTCTTAAAAAAAATTAGGAAAAATCTAATAAAAAATGTTCTTGCAAATGATGTTGTTGTCCATGATAGTCACATATTAGTTATGAAACATTATAGTTGTACCCCTTATATCTACCTAATTAATATATTATTGATGTCTAAATCGATCAAGCATCCTAACTATCTAATAGGATCCTAGAATTCTATATCTAGGATTCTATGATTGACATGTATTGAATTATATACCTCTTCATGATTTGACATCTATATTTTATAGAGGAAGGTTGGTATTATAAAGTTTTTTATATATTAATGTTCTTTCAAATATAGTATATATAGTTTTCAATGAATCTATGAGAGATCAAGTTTTGTTCAATGCAAGTTCATGACATTATAAAAAGATAAGGTCAAAATCATGTCTCAAAAGATTATGGTGGAATGGATACCCCTTAGTTCTCAACTTTTAATTAAAATGAAAATGGAAATGGATCCTTTTCTTTTATAGTCCACAATATCAAACAATCTATTTTTGGGTCTAAATATGGCTTATAGTATATGGGACTATCTTTTACTCCATACATGAGGCACCTAATTGCATTACAAACGAGGCGTACATACCCTACCTCCTACATGTGAACTTGTGACCTCTCTTTCAAAAGTCTTTAACCAAATACTCGTGCTCTCTTATTGAATACCTAAATAATTCTATGAATTTGATATAAAACTCTCCAACTCAAATAACACATATAATAATTTAATATGACAAAAACAATCATGATGAAAAACCAAGATGATAAAAAATTTAATTTTCACGAGAATTTTGAAGAGTACAGGCAATATGTATCCTACATATAATTATGAATGACATGTTAATCAGGTAGGCGATCACATCACCTAGAGAATGGCTATGACATATGAAGTTGACATTAATATAACTGTTTATGACATTATGCTTAATCTATGTGTAGCTCTATAAATCTGTGTCCATGCCTTGGAAAAAAACTTCCTCCTCGTACTAAGTAGCAGGTAGCTTATGCATAGAAGATGGCACCTCATAAACATAGAAAATGTCTCTGGTCAAAGAAAAGAGCTGCTGGACGACTTTGGACCATTAAAAAACTACCCAATTGTTTATCAAGGCCTGCACATGTCAATATAGTTAACCAGTACGTTGGACCAAACACAAAAGGCCACTACAACTGGAACTCACGAATAGTACGGTGACGTACGGCGAAGTTGAAGATGTCAGTATCTTTTGACTGTGGTATTTCTGTGGTATTTCTGAGTTGGTTTAATGGTGGAAAAACTGTGTTCTTGAAAAAGAGGTCGCAACTTCACATCCTACAAGGATCAGTAGGGTATGTGCGCCTCGTTTGTAGCACAATTAAGTACCCATGCATGAAATACGAGGTAGTCCCATATTACTATAAGTCATCTGTAGATTAAAAAAAACAGATCGTCCAAGGTAGTCCCATATTACTATAAATCGTCTGTAGACCAAAATCAGATCGCCAGTATCGTAGACTATAAAAATCCATTTCCATTTTCATTTTCAACACCCACCTTAAAAATACTACCAGTATGGGACGGTGTAGTCCGCGCCAAGCTGTCTAATATATTTAAAGCTTATGCTGGTTGACAGTGGCACTGGCTACCCAGTATACAGGAAACGCAGCCCAAAAAGAAATTTAGAGCAGAGTAGGGAAAAAATATTTTACAGCAGGGATTCTTTTATTTTTCTCAGGGAAGTAATGCTGCCTTTGATCAAGCTTAAGAAAAAAGTAATCTTTAATTCTTGCATTGTTTTTTCTTAAATTAATAGAGGCAAAGATTCTTAGAAAATATAGAATAGCAGTATGAGAATTTTCATATCATTCGCTGGGTGATGTGATGTATTTAAAAAGCTATCTTTTTGCTGAGTGATCTGCTGAATATTTAATAAATATGTGTCTTCTACGCATGTTGAGTACTAAGTTTTTTAGGTAGAATGTGCTCCTTGAGTTAGGTGAGACGGTTCAATAGTGGTGTTCCATAGTTTTTCTGTTTGATATGGTAATTTATGGCATTAAAAAATTATATTCTGTGGAAAATTTAGATATTTTGTCTTATAATTATTATGACTTGTCAAATTTATGTTAATAGTCTATTTTTTTGTTGAGGTATTATAATAGTACGCAAAAGAAGGTTTAACAAATAATTGTACGTTAGGAACCAATAGATGTGTACTATATCATGTTTTGTTCATGTGTCAATGTGGTCACATGATTCTTTGTTTTTTGTATCTAATTGGCACATTTTATTCAAGTATTAGTATTGGATGTTAAATTATCGAATCCTCTCTCACAACTCATAGTAGTATATTACTCAAAATATTGAAACTTAAATGTACAAGTACTATCACAACTCGCTTAGCTATTGGGCTCTCTCCCCTAGTATTGGTACAATATGTTAATGGGGGAGAACATTACTTTAAGAGAGTTTTACATTTTCATGGCCTTTTTCTCACCTTGTTCACACTTTATTATTAGGCTTAGTATTCATGTGATAATTACTTCTACTTCAATGCTTTGCTCTACTCTAATATTATGCTAATATCATCATTATTGACTTTAGCAATTATGATGAAGTTGTGTAATGGAAACTCTTTTATAGTAGTACTAGACATGTTTAGTTCTTACAAAGTTGGGGCATTATTCTAGGAGTCATTTATTCAATTTATATCCTCCTAACCATGGAAAAAAATTATGCTAGGGGATTTACCTCTAAAGCAATACCTTATCACATGCATACATAAATTGGAGGTTTCTAAATAACCAAAATGTGACCCAATATATCACTTTGGTATTAGAGCAAAGGAAATCAATTAATTAATGTGATATGAGTAGGTATTGGTAGTTGCGAACTATATGTAGAAGATGGGTGGGATTTTTATACGTGGTGTTTCAATCGTCTGCAAATCACTTTGTAGAGATCAATAAGAGGAAAATCCATTCACCATGTTAGTCTTGCTAGGGTTGAGAATTTATCATTTTTCTATAACACATAGTCTTGTATTGTGTCAATGCCTTATGATTCCAAAGTAATATACTTAATCCCAACCTTGATATAATTAACAAAGAAAATAATGGCCGTACTAAGTATGTGGAGGCTTAATACAATCCTACCCAAGTTTCCTAAACCTAAATATTAGACACTTTTTGATAATGCACCATGACTCTACCCAAAAGAATCACTAGGCATCTCTAAAACCCTTCCATTCTAATTTAGATTACTATGCATATTGCAATTGAGATATCTATTATTAGGGGGATTCACTATTAGAGTTGGTGTGACAAGGGTTTGGGGGTTGATATGTATAAGTGCTTTTAAATCAAAATTTTCTACAAGATGATATATTTGTCATAGCTATGAATCTAGGTTTTTGTGTCAAGGTTTTAATGTATTGAATGGTGAACAAAATTGAATTTGACTTAAATTTAGGTGTCTTGGTTGATAGGGAAGAAATAATAAGATCCTAAAAACAATTACATAGGATACTTGATGAAAATAGGTAGGTGTTTTAATTATACTAGTGTTTGTAGAGGGGGTATAAAAATATAAGTTTGAGGGGTATAATTAAAATTAGAGGTTGCTATTAGTACCCTATGAATGCATATGTAATGCCATTAGTTTATTAAGTGCATCCCTTGGAAAAAATATTGATTTGACTTAGAGATTGCTATTTCCTTTATCCTCTGACTATAGTGGCTCCAATTTTATGGTATATGACACCCCAATTTAGAGGAAAATAAGGGGTTGTAATACTATTGTAACTTTACTCAATTATATTTTGAATTTTGTACAAGTAGGCTTTCTTTTATGATGCCTATCAAACCAAACATTCAATGCTTATTGCAATAGTATGCTTTGTTGTAAATGGATGATTTAAAGCTAAAATAAATAAAACCTTATTCAATGTCCTTATTAGTTAATGTTACAAATGATAGTTTCAAAACTATATTTTAAAAAAATTGGGCAAATGAGATTTGAAATATTCCCATCTTACTTTGTGGTACCCCTATAACTTCATTACGAACAAAATAATATAGCCATTTTCCATTCACCTAACAAAATGTTTCTAATCCACTCTCATAAAATTTGGCCTACCAAAGAAATATTATACAATGATAAGGCTTGACTAGATTCTCATAAACAACAATAAAAATATATATTTACAAGTATATTTTAATATTTTATGATACGACAATTTATTTTTAAATTATATACCTATTCATCATAATATATTAAAATATTGATAAATTATTTTTTATGCTTTACAATATAATTGTTTTATAGTATTATCTAATTATATATTATGTATATATATGATATGATTACATTAGTCATATCAATTGATTTGATATTTATGATAGGGAAAGGCAAGACACTCCCAATACTAAGTAATCATTGTTAGGAATGAAGTTGAAGGAGGTGGCACGAAGAAGCATTTAAGGCTCTTACAATGATCTTTGAAAGAAAGATATTTTTTTATTCACACCCTAGTATATCATTATGTGCTTTATCTCAATAGGTGATAATTATTTGTAGGGTGATAGCTTGTTGGATGCACATAAAAATCATGGTCGTAAGGTTTGGGCATGGTGGTAGGAAGGGAAATGCAAAGGGAAATAAAAAGTTTAAAGTTGAAGTTGAGATTGAAATAGTGAAAATTCTTGACACTAATAGGGGAAGTGTGGCTAGGCTTACAAAGTGATTTGTAGACTATTCTTTCAAGATATAATCAATCTAGATGTGTGGTTCTTGATGTTGTAAATGTGGGGAATAATGAAACACAATGACAGTGATGATGTCATGGAGATTAGGGACTTGCAATATTCAAAATGATGTTGGACCTAGGTCAATCAAGAAAAGAAAAGAAATATTTTGATGTGGCACAACCTCTTAATTGTTGGAAGTTGGAAGTCTATCATTGATGATGCAATTTGGCAACATGAGCATGAAGTGTATATACATTGTTTGATCCAGTGTTGTCATTGATGTCAACATTGTTATGTTCATCCTAGCATAGTGTGAAAGTATTTTTTGTGACTTATGTACAGTGCAAGTTGATGTAGAGAGTGGTTTATCAGGAAATTGGCTAAGTATTTCTTCTAATAGTTTTGTGGTTCAATGCATTAGTTTTTGGGTCCACACTTCACCGCACGTTGGTATAATCTTCTACGATCATAACTACAGTTTTGATTTCATCAGATGCAGTGGCATTCAAGTTTTTGTGACATTCTGTAAAGTTTCTAGAAAGATATGAATGACAGTGTGCAAATATGTATATCGCAATTATCTTTTGTACAGTGTACCAGTGTGGGGAATTCTGCACTTCTTCACGAATAATTTTTTTTTTGTGATGATAAAAATAAGCTAATAAATGTCAATTGAATGGGAATTCAAATGAAGATCGAGCTTTAAGGTCACACGGTTGACAAATTGCATGTACACTTGAAGATTTTTGTGTTTAGGTCTATGTTGGGCCAACCTAACATGTTTGATGTTTTGTGGAGGATATGCAAATAACTCTATCTTATGTAAGATTTATATTAGGTCCATGTTGACCTATCTTGATGTAAATTGAATTTAAAATTTAGGTGCTAAGAGTGGATAAAATGATTTGAGGATGACATGCTTAATTTTGTGTTTTACTTCTAATTAGACCAGCCTAATTAAAGTTACACCTAATATGGATATATATATATATATATATATATATATATATATATATATATATATATATATATATATATATATATATATGATATCAACACCAAAGGTTAGTGTGTGTGAGAGCATGTGAAAAGGAACATGATATGTGAATGTGGTGAAGTAGAGCAGATTGTATGTGAATGTTGAAAACATATATGGAATGTATGTTGTTTCACCTACATGTGTGTGATGCAATATTGAGAAAATTGTGAATAGAGCGGAGTATTGAATCAGATAAGTGTGAATATCCTTTGTACTTCAATGGAACTATAATCTGACATATGATATTAGTGTGTGTGAGAGCATGTGAAAAGGAACATGATATGTGAATGTGATGAAGTAGAGCAGATTGTATGTGAATGTTGAAAACATATATGGAATGTATGTTGTTCACCTACATGTGTGATGCAAGATTGAGAAAATTGTGAATAGAGCAGAGTATTAAATCAGATAAGTGTGAATATCCTTTTTACTTCAATGGAACTATAATCTGGCATATGATAGATGTTATTGTATCAATTCAAATAGGCAATGTTTCCAACTTTTCTTTGTTCTCTCTCAGTGGGTTGTGAGCCTTTTTCTAGACAATGTGTTATGGCAGTGAGCCTTTCTGTAATATCTTATATTTGGATATAACATATTGTGAGCTAACCCTCACATGGTTTTTTGCTTTTGGGGTTTCCACATAAAAATATTGGTGTTAATGTGCCATGATTTTGTGGTTGTATTCATGCTTTCTTACATAATTATAGTTATTTCTATTTTATTGATTGAATGGGTAATGTTTAATTAGTTTAAAGGAATATTGATTCACTCCCCCTCTCAGTATTTCAGGTGTTTGAAAATTGGTATCAGAGCTTGGTTCCCTAGAAGGAGCTTGACCGATTTGGGAAGATCTTGGAGTTTGGACATATGGTTGACAGAAAGTTCCCTACTCCTCTAGAAGGAATTTTTGCAATTAATACATAGAAGAAGATTTCATGCTAGACAAAGATGGAGAACTTAAAGTTTCTCTTGAAGATCTTAACATAATTGAAAATGAGAATGGATATTTGAGGGAAAATCTAAAAGATGCAAATCAATGCATCAGAAAACTAAGAGATCATATCAATAAATTTAGAGAAAGTCATAAGAAATTCAATGAACAATTGAAGAAAGTGAATGAAGACATTATTGGACTAAGAATACAAGTGGAAGAAAAGAAAAGAATTGAGGAATGTCTAAATAAAATGGTAAAAAACAAGATTGATGAGTGCACTAGGCTTGAACAAGAAGTGGTAAATCCGAGATCGGATTTGGAGAAAGCAAGAATTCATGAAGATAAATTTAAGACAATTTCTACAATACTTGATGAGTTGATTGTTGGATAGAAAGCATCTAAGGATTTTAAGGAGGTTTGGGACTTGAAAAAGGAGAAATCTCTAAAATAGATCAGACATATAATGCAAAGAAGATCAGTGAACCTAAGAAAATTGAAGGTAATAGGAACTATGGTAAGTTCCATAATAGAGAAGCAATGCTAGAACCCTATTAGACAACCAAATGCTCAAAGGTACCAATATTTCAATGGTTTATGTTATTCTTGTAATACATTTGGATATAGGGTTGTGGAATATAGAAGTGGAATGAATCAGAATGTTTCATCTTTTATTGGGCAATGCTTTACATGCAAGAAATTTGGACATAGAGCAAGTGAATGCAGAAATCAGATGATGAATAGATATAAAAATGGTAGAATGATTCAATATTTTAGTGGTTACTGCCATACATGCTATGGATTTGGACACAAAGCTAATCAATGTAGATTCTAACCAAATGGAAGGAATGATAATCAAATAAATATCATACGCAACAAATGCAGAAAGCCTGGACATATTGCCAAATTTTACAGGAATAAGAGCACAAAGAAAAATGATCCCATAAAGAAATATGAACCATACAAGAAATTTGATCCAAATGAAGTGAAGAAGGAAATGGAAAAATTATGACGAAAGAAAGAAGAGACAGAGGACAAGGGAGAATCTGTTCCTATTTCCGATGTTGATGTTTCCTTTGGTAACTAAGCCTAGAGCTATGGATTAGGGGGAGATTTACAGAAAATCATATAACCCCCTATTAACATGTGTCATGGCTTGACACGAAGATATAAGATGGAGATGAATAATATGAGTTTATTGGTGAAAATTGTGAAAGAAAATTGTCTAATGTGGAAATTTGTGGAGCTTCTAAAAATTGACTGTGCATACAAGGTTTCAAAGTTTACCATCATTTTGTCTAAAGCATTTATTGCTGAAATGGGTCAAATAAAATACTTAAAAGCGTGCTTGGGAAGAAAAATTCATTTCATTATATGCATGCAAAGAGGAAGAAAGGTGTAGAAGAAGTAGTTGAAGGATTCAGTTCTCATCTCCTAGTAGTTGAACATCAAAACCCTAAATTCGTTGAGCTGCTTAAGAGGTATTTTGCATACTCTAGTCTTTCAAAAAAAATCTTTTTAAATTCAATGGAAGGATCAAAGGTTGTAGATGTCTCACAAAGACCGCAACTTGAACTTAAAAGGCATACCAACAAAGTTTTATTAGAAGATCATATAGGTGCATTCTCTAGCACTCCCTATGAAGTTTTACCGACAACAAATAGTAAAGTGTACATTCATGGGAATATAGAAGAAGTTTCCTCTTGAAGATTATTTATTCTATGGGAAAATGAATTAGAAGGAAATGATTCAACACTGTAAAATTGGAATACAAAGCCCTAAGTGAGAAGAGATTGGATGTGTGGCGAAAGTTTCCATTATTTGAAGTCAAAAAGAAGTACACTACAATGGTGTTAAGCATAATTCACGATGAATCCATATGGTTTGATGGCCCATACCTAATAACTAAGGAAACTATTAAAGATATAACTAGTTTGTGGTCCTCGTGGTGTAGGAGCACCTACACCATATTGTCAAACTTTGATTATTTGATGTTGATCATTTGATGAGTCTAGGTGAGTTAGGGGGTGATAAAATTTTGTTTATGTTTAATAAGGTCTAAAAGACCATTTTCTATGTATTTAGGTGTCTAGGAGTTATTGGAGTTCATATATCAAAACAAAATTGCAAAGAGATGTAAAGTTGTCAATGAAGGTTGTCAAAATGCAGTTTAGGGAATACTAAGAGTCTTAGAGATTTAAAAAACAATTAGAGCCGTTTGGTGGTTATTTTTATGTTTGAAAATGTATTTAAAGGCCTTTGAAAGGCTCAAACATGGTGGTTGGTTCCTATTTTGAAGCATTCAATTCAAAAGACAACGTTCTTTTCTACATTTTTTTGTGTTTTCAGATCTTCTTCTACTCTATACAGCCCGTACAGATTTCTTGATGCTCTGAAAATTTTTGTGGATGGTAACATATGTTAGCTCTCATTTCCATCCATTTTTAAGGTTTAATATTAAGTTTTGTGAGAGATCTTTGTATTTTATTGTGACTGCCTTCTTATCACAGTTTTCACTATTGAAGGTCTTTTAAGATGCTTATCTAACCCATTCCACTTTTTGTATCCACTGTTCCTTGTGGAATGGGTCCCAAATAAAATGAATTAGTTGTCTTGATGTTGTGGCAGGTTGTGGAATGGAGTTGATCTAGTTTGGATGTTACCCTAGGGTGTAATTGCATGTTTTCATGATGAAATGAAGGAACCAAAGTAGGGTTTTGGAAAACTATTGATGGGATTGGCCTTGTGATAGATTCTTAAGTTTGTGCAAAGAAAATGAAAGGTGTTGATGCATTGTTTTGGTCTGAGAAGCCTAGGTTATATGATTTTCCATAAAACCCTAGTGTATTGTATATAAATGGAGGGTTTGTGAGATTAGCGTTGTAAAAGACTTGAATGTGGAAAGAAATGTGGAAATTAGAAGTTTTCACACCTAAATTATGACTTTTTGATGAGTTTTTGTGAATGGAAGATGATTAGGAGGGACCTCCTTTGTTAAATTAGGCTAATTAAGTAGCCTTTTGTAGGGGAAATTTAATGAATCTTCATATTGTTGCAAGGAAACCCTTGGTGTTCTATATTGGGATATGTATTTGGGTCTATGTCAATGCTCTATTGATGTTTTTTTGGCCATGGCACGACCTTCTCTAAAATATATCACCATTTGTTGATTATTGAAGGCTAGAAGCCTCTAGTGTATGTTTGGGAAAAGTTAAGGGTTTTGTGTTCAAAGGCAGATTTCATTATTTGAGTTGGATCATCTTGTGTTGGTAAGTGAGTTTCTCCACCTTTTTTTTCATCACCTCCAGACCAGTTCTAGATCAAAAATATATCAAAGGATACGATGGAGAAGACAGGTGCCACCCTTGATGAAAAAGAACTCACCTTGAACACATTTAGAAATCTGGCTATCTAATACGTTGCAATTCTTATTGGTCACAAAATATATCACCTAAATAGAGACAATATAGTCTTTGCCATTATCGTTCACATTGCACAAAGTATGATTGAAAATGGTGTTGATTATGACCTTTGTGAACTACTTCAACAACAATTACTAAAAAATCCAAAGGAGATCAAGAAGAATAAGAAGCATACATTTAGGTATGGAACGTTGATAATTGGCCTTCTTTTCTACTTCATGAAGTATCGATGGTTGGGAAAGTAGATTGGACAAATACAGAACCTGTTGCACATCAGATAGCAAATCATATGAAAATACTTGGAGTTCCAGATGCTCAAGACGATTCTCTTGTGGCATTTTTTTGAATGTTTCAAAGGAGAATGAATGAAAGAGTGAGATTTCCTATGAATTTTTTGGGAAGGTACTTAGGAGACATCAATTTTCTTGTCTCTACTAACTTTTGCTTCATGGAAGCAATTGAGCCCAGAACTATTTGGATCTTAGAACTACATTATGAAGTGACTAAGGCAGAAGTTGTTCACTATGCATAAGTGCTTCTAAGAAGCCCCAAAGACCTCAACAAATCAGGATTAGAGGATAGGACTAGATTTGAAGCCTCCGACAGTTCTAGGAGGACATGTAAGAAAAGAAAGAGCATTGTTAATCCTCTAGTTGAAGTTAAACAAGAATTTATAGAGCAATAAGATACTAATGTGGAAGAGGACAAAGTTCACAATATGATGCTCAACATGAGCATGAAACTAGAGTCAGAACTATCAATGCACAAGATATGGATGAAGCCATGAAATCCTTACAAGAGATAACCCTTGGAACAAGCATTGATGCATCATTGTTTATGATAGAAAAATTTATATGCTTGGTTGATTCGTTGAAAGTATATGTCTCTGAATTAAAAGGACAAACTAGAAGTGAATTAGAGGTAAGGCCTACAAAGAAGATTCTAGAGGATATCACAAGGAAATGTACAAATGCACATCACAAAGCTATGAAATGTAATTTGAAGGATTCTCAAACCTATGAAGAATTATAGAACCTACTTTCATATTGCTTTAAATGGATGAATAACACACGAAGTATAAAGGACACCATGAGCTCAATTGAAATGAAAAAAGGTGTGAAGCATATATTTATGATTTAGCAAAACACAGAGACAATAAAAAATGAATTGGAATTATGTAGCTACATGAAAACTTCTTTTCCTTGCAAAATCAAAGAGAAGAAACAATCAGACAATATATGATGCTAAGGGACTTAGTGAAGATAAAGCATACTCCTATCTCAAGTGCCCTTGCTAGTACTGATAAACTCTCAAAAATAAATCTCAACCCCAGTACTGTGGAAGAATGAGAACATACACTAATGGAGCTTGAATTAGAGTGTAGGACTCTAGTAGAAGCAAAAAGACTTTGGGAAGAAGGCAGATCTACTTGGTAGGACATTTTGAAGAAGCTCAAAGGATCAACATCTTTAGGTCAAGACAATTCTTACTTCTATTCATTTTACTAAGTTTTTAGAATCCCTTATTTTCATAAAATTTTATTTTTGGTTGAGAGGAGTCAACATATATATCTAATGGGAGTATATCGAGTTTTTGCACACCCTTTTCCATTGATTTCAAAGGGGGAGAGCTAGTGGAAAAACATTTTTTCAATTCATTTGGGAAGTGAGTTAATTTTGGGGAGAGATAGCTAAAAAACCTTTTGATCAAAATGCTTGGAGATATATGTGTAAGGGGGAGACAAGTTTTGAATCAAGCCTTCAAAAATGTTTTTGATATGCATGTTGCCATCAATGACAGAGGGGGAGATTGTTGGAAGTTGGAAGTATGTCATTGATGATGCAGTTTGGAAACATGAGCATGAAGTGTATATACATTGTTTGATCTAGTGTTGTCATTGATGTCAACATTGTTATGATCATCCTAGCATAGTGTGGAAATATTTTTGGTGACTTATGTATAGTGCAAGTTGATCCAAAAAGTATGGTTTATCAAGAAATTGGCTAAGTATTTCCTCTAACAATTTTGTGGTTCAGTGTGTCATTTTTTGGGTCCACACTTCACCACACATTGGTATAATCTTCTACAAAATTTTATAACTACAATTTTGAGTTCATTAGATGTAGTGGCATTCAATTTTTTTTGGCATTTTGTAAAGTTCCTAGAAAGATATGAATGATAGTGTGTAGCTCTGTATATTGTAGTTATCTTTTGTATAGTGTACCATTGTGGGAGATTCCACACTTGATGAATAATTTTTTTTTGTGATGATGAAGATAAGCTAATAAATGTTAGTTGAATGATAATTTGAAGGAAGATCAAACTTTAAGGTCACATGGTTGGAAAATTGCATGTACACTTGAAGAATTTTGTGTTTAGGTCTATTTTGGGCTGACCTAACACGTTTGATATTTTGTGGACGATATGCAAATAACTCTATCTTATGTAGGATTTATAGTAGGTCCATGGCAACCTATCTTGATGTAAATTGAATTTTGAATTTAAGCACTAAGTACGGATAAAATTATTTGAGGATGACACACTTAATTTTGTGTGTTACTTCTAATTAGGCTGGCCTAATTGAAGTTACGCCTGATATGGATATATATATATATATATATGAGATCAACACAGAAGGTTAGTGTGTGTGAAATCATGTGAAAAGGAGCATGATATGTGAATGTGGTTAAGCAAATTAGATTGTATGTGAATGTTGAAAATATATATGACATGTATGGTGTTTTACCTACATGTGTGCGATGCAGTATTGAGCAAATTATGAATAGAGCAAAGTATTGAATTAGATAAGTGTGAAGATCCTTTGTACTTCAATGGAACTGTAATCTGGCATATGATAGATGTTATTGTATCAGTTCAAATAAGTAGTGTTTCCAACCCTTCTTTGTTCTCTCTTAATGGGTTGTGAGCCTTTTTTTCGGATAGTGTGTCCTAGTAGTGAGCCTTTCTGTAATATCTTATATCCGGATATAATACATTGTGAGCTAACCCTCACCATGGTTTTTCCCTTCTGGGTTTTCCACATAAAAATACTGGTGTTCATGTATCATGTGATTATGTGGTTGTATTCATGCTTTCGTACATCATTATAGTTATTTATATTCTATTAAGTGAATGGGTTATGTTTAATTGGTTTAGAGGAATACTAGTTCACCCCCCCTCTCAGTATGTTGGGAGATTATTGGATGTTTTGGATGTGTTGCTGATATGTGGTTGTCATTGATGTCAACACTATTAGCATTTGGTGTATCTATTATTGTATATGTTGAGGAAATTGAGAAAATTATAAGAAAAAGTGTTCCAGGTTCCTAGTGGAACTATGCAGGTCATGAAGGAGTTTTGTTTTGTACATAAAAAATTATTTGATGTGGCTTAAAGGGTTTATTTTTGAATATTTCTATATCATCCATCGAAAGTTTCAGAGGTCTGCGTGAAGTTTTGTGTGAGTTATGGTCTGACAGTGCTTTGCTGGTCTCTATCAGTGTTCCTGAATGAAGATTGTGTGATTCTGGTTATCTCAGTTGTTGTGGATGCTTCTCAGTTGTTTCTTGGTGTTCTCAAATGTCTCTAGTTCATTATCTATCTTTTTGGTACGTCCACATTACTCGGTGAGCTCATGGTTGAAGATCTTTGTGCGCATGTTCAGTTTTTCATGTTCTTGGCCGACATGTTGGTGGTAGCGTGTTGTGGATCTTCGTGGTGAAATTAATTAAAGTATTTTTGTGTTGGAGATATTAATTTGGGTCCCCACTATTTTGTGATCGACCTTGGTGGATACGCATTAAAAATATTATTTGTAAATTTGGGCTGACATTGAAAATATATTTTATTTCCTGGTCGACTAAGTTGTGGTGAAATCTCCTATAGCGGATATATAAGAGCGATTGTTTGATCGGTGGAAGTATGCTTCATGTGCTCCTATGTGTGTATGTGCGAATATCATTACTGAGCAGAGTGTGAAGAAGATTGTGTGAAGTGTGAAGAAGTATTGAGCTTAATTGGAATTGTAATCAGGCTTGAAAAGAAGTTATTTTCTCAGTTCACATCTTGGATGGTTTTAATCCAAACCCTATTATTGGACAGTGAGTCCTCTTTTGTAATTGAGCAGTGAACTCTAGGCAGTGTGCCTGAATGCATGTGCATTCCCCTTATTATTTCTTTTATACTTCTAACAAAGTATAATTTTGTGGACTAACATCCACCGTGGTTTTTCCCCTAACAAGGTTTCCACGCAAAAATTCTGGTGTTATTTGTCTCTCTAATGTGTTAATTGTTTGTGGTTAATTGCTTATTCATCAGATCTGAGATTAAGGATAAGTTAAGTTAGAAAAAGTTTAAATTTTTGTGACAACTAATTCACCCCCCCTCTCAGTTGTCTGTCCTTGTTTTTCCAACATAGTATTCCAGGTGTTCAACATTAATAACACTTCCTTGTTGTCCACAATAGTTAATACCTTTATGTTTCATAAGGAAACAAAGGATAATAATGAGAAAATAGATGTGTAGATGAACTACTTGAGTGACTATATGCATACAATAATGTGTCATCAAGGTACATTATTTTGGTGCTTAATGATTGAAGGTAATTCTTTCATATCCAATCCTCTAGTAATCATAAATTCAATAAGGTTGTACATTGCAAAGAGGATTTGTGAGGTGATCTTAAGACCTAGTATGATGTTGGTACATAAGTATGTCAAGTGGGAATGACCTATATAAATTGTGACCCTCCACTATTTCCTAAATACTTTTTCAATTGAATACATGGATATTATGGGGAATAGTTTTATTACTAGTTGGCAGTCGATGAGTGGGATGGTTTTTTTATATTATGGTTGATATGGTGTATGACTACAACTTAGTATAAATAGAATAATATATTTAATAATTTGAAATTCAAATCAAGATAATATGGTTTTATATAGAATAGATCTAGTTAATTTCATTAATTGGTGAGTGGGATGGTATTTTAATATTATGGTTGATATG
>VDFB02125105.1:0-19909 GCA_007258455.2 Sequoia sempervirens | reverse complement strand
AGAAATGAGAAGTTAGGGTGCTCCACTATGGGCTCCTCTCCCCTATAAGTAGGCTAATATGATTTTGTAGTTTTCCATTCTGAAAGAGTGCTTGATTTGCAGACAAAGAAGAGCACATTTGGTGTTTACAACATCTTGAGAATGTTAAAATATTATTCAATAATATTATAGTATAGTGGTGTTGATTATATTAATCATCTTTATAGAAATTCTAGCAAGGGTATTTACACTTTAATTAAAGTGTCACATGTTGAAATTGAAAAATTATGGATAATTTTTTTATATTATATTGAACAATTCAAATATCATTTAAATAGGTAAAATATATGAATATACATGTCCTCCATGATAAGTGTATCTTTATGTGATGAATGTCTACGATGTGATTAAATAGATTTTATATTTTAAATATTCTCTCACAAACATTATTTCTTCATTACAAAGAACAAGATAATGGAGATCAGCTATAACAAATACATTTATTAGCTATCCATGTACTTAAGTGATGAACACTTGACACTGATGTCAATACAAAAGTATAAAAACTTATCCATGTTCAAAGGTTTGGTAAAGACATTTGTAAACTACTCATTGGTTTGTGTATAAACTAGCTAAATTTACTTATTTAGAACATCTTCATGAATTAAATGAATATGTAATTCAATATGCCATGTGTGAACATAGACCATTGGATTCTTAGACATCATTAAAACACTTTGATTTTCATCATACATAAATGTGGGATTGGGTTACTGGAAATGAAGATCATCAAGAAGTTGTCTATCATATTACTTCACATGTTCTTGCAACATTAGATTTCTTATTATAACTACAAGAACAATGGTGTCTACAATAATAAATTAGTAACCAGAGGTTGGTTTTGTAGATTCAATCCAATTGAGCCAATTTGAATCTAAGACATCAAATTTTTTGAAGTATTCATACTTTGAATATTCGAATCCATTTTTTTCTCTCCTTGAAGATATTATATAACATTTTTTGTATCTAACCAATTCTCTATTTTTAATGATTCATGAATCGAGATTTCCAAGATTCAAACTACATAAGATAGGTTTGTATGAGTGTTACTAAAGTAAATGAAATTTCCTATCAAAATCCTATACAATGTTTCATTAGCTTCTTTACAATTTGGATTTTCACTAAACTTGATTTCTATCTCTATTGGTTTTAATGAACCTTTATAGTCTTGCATTTTAACCAATGTGAGATTTCCTTTAGCATATTCCATTGAGAGGAATATTGTCGAAATGTTTGAAACATTTGAATTCCAAGAAATTAATGATGTAAACCAAGATCATACACTTCAATATTGGTTTCCATATCTTCTTTCACTTCAAGTATAACTAATTGATCATTGCTAGTGATGATAAAATCATCAACATACCACACGATGAATATTAACTTGTGGTAAAAAATTAATGTGTCATTTCAATGATCAATAATATATTCTAAAATTCATCAAAAAGAAAGTACTTATTGAAATTTTAGTATCAAGCTCATGGGCCTATTTTAAACCACATAATACCTTTTTTAGGTGACATACAATGTGTTCCTTTCCTTCTTCAACAAAATTACAAAGCTTTTATTACATATACCTCATCCATCAAATATCCACTTAAGAATAATTTTTTTACATCATTTTGGTCAATTTTCCAATGGTATTGGGAGGTAAGTTTTATCAACACTCTAACTATGATCTATCTAGAGAAAAAAGTTTTCTTTAAATTTTAACCTTCAACTTAGCTATAACCTTTAGCTACCAATCGTGTTTATGCTTGTCAATTGAAACATTAGATTTGAACTTTATTTTCAGCATCTATTTAAAGTAAATAGCTTCTTTACTAAGAGGTAAATGTATGAAATTTCATGTCTAGTTTTGATTAATTGAATCTACCTCCTAATGTATAACACTTTCACATTTTTTCTTTTGTTTCTTTCTCAAAAGTGCTTTCTTTACAAGAATGTATAACAATTCTCACAAATTCACCAATGTGTAATTGATTTCATAGTCTTGTAATTTGACAAGTGTTTTCCTTTCTCATTTTGATAGAGCATTATGTTGTGGAGTGGACATTAAGCTTTAATTTGACATATCAATTACTATTTTTATCAATTCAATAATACTTTTAGATGAAAGTTGAAAACCATGTCAAATTTTGAAATTTAATTTTTGTTTGTTTTTTTAAAAATATTAAAAATTATTTAGATATTATTATTTTTAAAATTAACACTATAATTTCATTATTAATAACCTATTTAAAATTGAATTAAAAGGGCCTCTATTGTTTACTAAATTTCTTATTTTTTAAATCTAATTTCCTTAATTATATCTTCTTGATGAGGGCTACACTACCTGAAAACTACACAAAACACAACAATAGATACCAACACAAAATATGCAAGACAAAAAATAGCTCACTTTCAATTATTTTACAAAAATGAAATTATAGATTTAGAAATTACAATGCTACAGCCTCACGAGGTTAGTTCATTAAAACAAAATCAATTCTCAAAGAAAATATATTATTCGAAGCTGCAATCTGCACTAATGGAGCCACCTTCTACAACCCCCACTTAACCCTTTTATTTTACCCAATAACCACCCTAGAATGTTCTAGAAAATGTAACTTTCCCTTTTGTTTCAGCACCAAAAGTCCCGCCATTTTATTTCTTTCCTAGGAAGATATTTTAATGAAATTCACTTTTTCATGGGGTAGCTTCTCGGGCCCATAACTTTTGATCTAACCATCATATTTTCAATTGTAATATATCATTGGCAAGCTTGTGAAGAGACATACAACCATATTTTTCCAAAACTAAAAGATCCAAGATTTCGCTCCCTATTCCAAGGGTTCAAAGGGCCTCAATTTTTAGTTTTAAACTTCATAAGAGAAATTCCTCAAGATGAAAATTTAATATCTTCCAAATGGAACAAGATTTTGAGATGATTCTTTCACCAAAAACAATATTTTCCAATTTCACTCCTTGGGGTCAATTTTGTGTCGATGCAACCCAAATAGGTTGACTTACTAAAAATAGTAGGTGACTATTTTTGGGTTTTCTAAGCTTCTAACTATCACAAAGACTACATGAGTCATCATGGGCCCCAAGACAACTAAGGAAACTACAAAAAAATGAAAATACAATATTTTTGGGTGATGGAAGATTGCTCTTACACCACTAGATGCTCCTGCATCAAACACCAAGGGTAATTTTAAAAGTGACCCTATCACTTCTCATGTGTTAGAGGGAAACCAAGATGGTTAACCTCATCTACAGATAACCATGATGAATCTTAAACAATCCTTCCTCTCCATTTCACAAAGTAATCTACATATTGCTTATTTCTTGTACTTTTTTTGACATGACTATACAAAATTTCTTCTATTTCCTCCTTTTTTGAAGTAGGTGCTAGAATATTCCATTATTTTATTATTTCTTCGTCAATTCCTCCTTCATGATATTCTATTAAATCTGAAATGTTAAGCATAGGTGAAATATAAATTTCATCAAGCAATCCTACCTCATATGCATTTCATGAATCATGCTTCTTCAAGATCTTTCATGGTCCAAACTTCTTCATCTTTAACTTTTTGTATGTACCGACTGAAAACATTTCCTTTCACAAATGAACCATGACTTCATCTCCTAACTGGAACTCCTTATACATCCTTTTGTGATCTACCTTAGTCTTATATTGTGATTTCATCATATTGATATGTTTTGTCACCTCTTCATGTAAATTCTTCAAGTGCTTAGCAAAATCTTCAGCCTTAGCACTACTCTTCTCCCCCTTATCCATCTTTCTTAATTCGAAGTAGTTCTTGGACTACTCCCATACACAATCTAGAATGGTGATTTACCAATGCTCCTATTTACAGAATTGTTTTAAGCAAATTCTACCCACGGTATATTCAAATCCAACTCCTTTGGCTTATCTCCTACTAAGCATCTTAGCAGGTTGCCCAAACTCCTATTCACCACCTTTGTTTTTCCATCATTCTGTCGATGGTGTACAAAACTGAACTTCAAATCTTTCTTCATCTTCTTCCATAATTTCCTCCAAATATAACCAACAAATTTGGTATCTCTATTTGAAACTACACTCTTGAATAGACCATGTAGTCTCACCACCTCTTTGAAAAGCAACTCTGCAATATGAACAACATTGGTTTTATGACATGCAATGAACTATACCATCTTTAAGAATCTATCTACCACCACAAATATGGAATCATGCCTTCTCCATGTCCTTGGAAAGCCTAGAAAAAAATGTATGCTAATAACCTCCCATGGCCTCTTAAGTATAGATAATGGTTGATACAATCTAGTATTTTGACTCACTCCTTTCACCATTTGACATTCTTTGCAACTTTGTACAAACTTCTTCACATCTTGTTGTATCTATGCCCAATAATAATTCTCACTAACAAGAGCAATGGTCTTATCTCGACCAAAATGTCCAGCCAATCCTCCACTATGCTTCTCCTTGATTAAATTCTCTCTCATAGAACTCCTTAGAATGCACAATTGGCTTCCTCTAAACAACATCCCATCTTGGATTAAGAAATTATCCAACCATCTTGTCCTATCCAATGTAATAGGGTCCAAATAAGCCTTCCAAGCTTTTACAAATTTTGGATCTTCACGATACAAACTCTTGAGTTTAGTGAACCCAACAACCTTTATATTCATCTTTATCAGCAAATTTTTCCTTCTACTCAAGGCATCTACTACTCTGTTTGACCTTCCACTCATATGCTTCAAAAAAAAAGTATAACTCTACAAAAACTCAACCCATGTTAAGTGCCTTTGATTTAACTTTCCTTGACTATTGAGATACTCCAAAGCCTAGTGATTAGTATATAAAACATATTTTTTTAGCAACAAATAGTGCCTCCATTTCGTCAAAGCATGAACTATAGTGTAAAACTCCTGATCATAGAAAAAATATTTCTTCTTAGCATCATTTAGCTTCTCACTAAAATAGGTGAAAGGATTACCTTCTTAACTCAAAACAACTCCTATGGTAGTGCCACTAGCATCACAATCTACCTGAAAGACCTTATTGAAATCTAGAAATGCCAAAATAGGTTTATTTTTAAATTTCTTCTTCAACTTATCAAAACTTTTGGCTGATTTTGAAGTCCAATTAAACTATTTTCTATCCCCTCTCATTGCTTCAGTTAGAGGTGCACAAATACTAATAAAATTCTTAATAAACTTTTTGTAAAAACCTGCTAGACCATGAAATGACCTTGCCTCTATAACATTCCTTGAGGTAGGCCATTCAATGATAGCTCTCACCTTCTTTGGATCCATTTTAAGACCCTCTACTAAGACAACAAATCCTAGATACACCAAATCTCTTTTCACAAAACTACATTTCTTCAAATTAATCAATAGCTTCTCCTCCCTTAGCTTCTTGAATTTTTTTTCAGATATGCATCAAGTGCTCCTCCAATGTCTTACTAAAAATCAAAATATCATCCAAATAAAAAATAACAAATTTTCCTAAAAATTCTTTCAATACCTCATTCATAAGCCGCCTAAATGTGCTTGGTGCATTGGTTAGCCCAAAAGGTATGAGTCTCCACTTATGCAAGCCCTCCTTTGTTTTAAAGGTTGTCTTCCATTCATCTCCTCATCTAATTCGGATCTGGTGATTTCTACTCTTCAAATCTATCTTCGTGAAGTACTCAGCTCCACTCAAGCAATCCATAATGTCATCCATTGTCAACAATGGAAATCTATACTTCATGGTGATCTCACTGATGGCTCTAGAATCTACACACTTCCACCATTCTCCATCCTTTGTTTCTAATATTGCAAGTACTACACATGGACTCAAACTCTCTCTGATCAATCCCTTCCACAACAACTCTTTCACTTGTTTTTTTAAATCTTCACTCTCAACTAGAGTCATAGGATGAGCTACCTTATTTAGAAAAATGCCTTCAAGAATTAGGTCCATCTGATGACTGAGCTTTCTTATTGGAGGAAAACCTTTAGGTACGTTATCAAAAATAATAGTTTGAAACTCATTCAACAAATCTGAAACCTCTATAGGTACCTCAATAGTATCTTCTTTATCAACTCTATGAATCAATGCAAAACACATATGTTCATGCCTCATACCTTCCAGGAACTTTCTTCCATCAACCAAAAAAATTCTTGCATTACCACATACCTTTTCCTCTATCTCTTTCAAGGGCCTCAACTTATGATGAACCCCACCCTTTTTCCAAAGAATAGGTGTTGGCATGTCCATCATGTTCTACTCATGGATCAAACTGCCATGATCTTCCTAACAACATATGACAAACATCCATAGGCATAATATCACACAATACCTCATCATGGTAATTTCCAATCTTGAACTTTACTAGACATTGTTCATTTACCAAGAATTTATGGCCCTTCTACAGCCAAACAATCTAATATGGGTTCAGATGCCTTCTTCTCTCCAACCGCAACTTGCTAACCATCTCTTCTAAAACAAGCTTGTCAACACTACCTCCATCAATAATAATATTACAAACTTTACCTTCACACTTAAATCTAGCACAAAACTAATTCTTCCTTTGAGTTGGTTCCTTCTCCTCATTCAACAAGGCTCTTCTAGTAACAAGAATCTATCCTCTTTCTATTGATGACTTGACATCTTCATCTACATGTACAACTCATGCATTATCCTCAGGTAGATCCTATTTTTCCTTCCTTGATGTTTTTGACACTAATAGGCTCTATGTCCTTCTCCGAACTGGAAATAGGTTCCACAAAAGCCTCCTCTTCCTTTTTGGTCCCTATTATTCTGATCACAATGATGGTAGGTGTTATCTCCTTTCTGATTTTGGCTACTACTAGATCCTTCACCCTTCTTTTGATCTTCATGTCAACCTCCATATGACCTTCCAAAATTATTTCCACCATAACCCCCAACTCTTTGCTTACTTTCAAATATTCTATTCAAATTTTCTTCTACCTTCAAAACAAACTGATATGCATCTTCAATGGTAGACATTCTTACAAAACCCCTCTTCTTGAATACTTAACTTCAACCCATTTATGTAATGGGAAACTTTCTCCTTATTGGCCTCAAAATGGCTTGTTCTGATCAAGAGACAGTAGAATTCTTTTGTATACTCCTTGAAAAAAATTCCTGCTTGTTTCAACCCTTGCATCTTCTTCAACAAATCTAGCTCATAATCCACATGAATGAATTATCTTTTTAATTTGTTCACCATATGATCGCATCTTTTTATTTTCTCTTTTCCATTTTAATTTCTTTCTAGCTGTACCTCTTTCGACCACATATTCACATGACCCTTTAGCTTGGTCTTTGTAAATTTGACCCTCTCAAGATCTCCCACCTCCTCATACTCAAAGTACTCCTCCATATCATTGATCCAATCAATCAACTCTTCTAAGTTAAGATTTCTAGAAAATGTAGAAACATCGATCTTTGGCCTTTTCATAATCTTAGAGATGGATTTAAATAGTCAAACTTTCTCTAGATCTACTGCATCCTGTTCTTCTTTGAATTGTTTCTCATTTTCAACTTCATCTTCACTTTCATCTCCTCTTCTTGGCTCAAACCCTCAACGTGGCTCCTCTTGCAATTCTTGAACTTTCCTTTGCAGGGCTCTAAAACCCTCTTCTAGTAAAATAATATTCCTTCCACCACCATGGTTTCTTCGTGGAGGCATTCTAATCACTTTTCTTTGAAACCCACAACCACAAGTCCTAGTACAAACTGCCTCATGTTTGGTGATCTATTTACACACTCTAGAAAACCTATTCAAACACCACATGATGAGGGATACACCGCTCAAAAACCACACAAAATACAACAATAGATACCAATGCAAAATATGCAAGACAAAAAATAACTCACTTTCAATTATTTTTAGAAAATAAAATTATAGATTCAAAAATTACAATGTTACAGCCTCATGGGCTTGGTTAATTACAACAAAATCAACTCTTTAAGAAAATATATTATTAGTATCCCCAATCTACACTAATGGGTCCACCTTCTACAACCCCCACTTAAACCTTTTATTTTATCCAATAATTTCCCTAGAATGTTCTAGAAAGTGTAACTTTCCCTTTTGTTTTGGCACCAAAACTTGTCCTTTGATTTGATTTCTTTCCTAGGAAACTATTTTAATGAAATTCACTTTTCAGTGGGGCAGCTTCTTAGGACCCTAACTTATGATCTAACTGTCCAATTTTTAATTTTAATGGATCATTGGAAATCTTGTGAAGAGATCTACAACCATATTTTGTCAAATCTAAATGTTGTAGAAGAGTTTTCATGATTTGACAACTTTTCTTGCAACTTTCACAACTTTGCAACTTTATTCAATTTTTCTCTTCAAAGGGATCTTCAACCTAAAACCTGCAATAACACATCAAAGAGAAAAAAATTGTTTGTTAGGTGAATGGGGGTTTTACTAAGTAAAACCAAATTTTGGTAATTAAAACTCATAATGAAATAATGAAACATTAAGGGATGAAATAATGAAACATGAGGGAATGAAACAATGAAACCTTATTTGAAACCTTGGATAACAAATTTTCAAACTAGCATGAAGTGGCCTCAATGAATGTAAATATTTATCATGAAACTTTATTAAAAACAATTCCTTTGAATGCTTGATAGATCTTGAACACTACATCACCATATTAGCTCAAACAACATGAATGATGCAATACATCTTTGACATGATGATAGGAATCTTGATTGTTCTAATATTCTTCTATAAATCCACCCTTCAATGTCTTAAAAATGCTCTTGAAATGCTCTATCAATGCTCACTTGAATGCTCATATGATAAGTTCAATTCTCTATTAGGATTTGAACACTTGAAAATATTAGATGAAACTAAGTGAAATAACCTTGTATTTATACATATCTGAACACTAATTCCTGAAATTCAAATATCACAAGATGACATTGAATTATGGATTTGAAATCATTAAAATATTACCAAAAACATATTTTAAATGGGGGTCCTAGGTCTAAGTGAGGACCCACTTGCCATAGGACGAATGGGTCCTAGGTCACTTACCTATGACACACATTGTTTAGTGTTAAAAATTATGTTAAATTAAGGTCCTAGGCCTAAGTGAGGACCCATTCACCCTATGGAAAATGGGTCCTAGGTCACTTACCTAAGACACACATCTTCTAAAGTTAAGTTTTGTGTAATGGAATTTATAAATGTTAGGTTTTATCCCTCATTAATTGCATTTTATTAGGCTTGGACTTGAATTAAAGGGGCCAATTAAGGAAAATTAACCTCAATGAATTAATGAAGCCCTAGATTAATGAAAAAGTGTAAAGGTACACCTTACAAGACCAAAAATAAGACACAATTAAGTCCATTTTATTTAAAAGGGCCCTAAACTTAATGTGAATATGAAAAACATATTACAACACTAAATTAAGGCAACATTAGCCTCATTTTATTATTAATTATTTTAAAATTAAGTGTGAAAAAGGGATAGTTTTTCCTACACTACAGATGGATAATGAGACATCCAATTCCTTTGGTCCAATTATTAGAGGAAGAGTGATCAAACCAATCCTAGGGCAAGCAAAACCATCATGATTTTTTTCCATGCTTTTGATTATTCATAAGAATCTTGATAAATGTCTTGCAAAAATAAGAATTCCTTAGTGATCACATTATCTACAAATGTGAGATCAATGAATATTCCTTGTATAGGTTTTTCATTGATACGTCTAGTAGTGTAGAGAGGACTATTGTGTGTATGTCTAGGTGGATCACTATGAGTGAAATAAATGTTGAGTAACACAATGGTTTGGCCCTTACAATGTTGAACATCTATTAGACCAACAATACAATCTACTTCCTTGTCTTCATTATTTTAATCATTCATGTCATCACTCATATCATTAGTATTATCATCAGTCTTAGTATCACACACTTGCAGAAAGTTGGATGAATGGCTTGGAATTGGATTTGTAAAAAATTGCAAGTTTAAATTGGGTAGGGAAATAGATTTATTCCCTTGTTCATTAACATGACCCAACTAAATGTGATTATATAATTAATAAGGTCTTGAACTTGATGTTTAAGATGCATGCATCATTTTGTGTCATGTCCATTTGTGCAATGATATTGATAAAATGTCATTGGTTTGAAGTTTGGAGGTAAAGGTTTGAATGTGTCCATAGATTTTATATGAGGTAATTGGATTAGATTATTACTCAAAAGTTACAACATGATTGAATTGAGAGTGTCAGGTAGTGAGGTAAATTTCCTATCTTTTGGTCTAAATTGGTGTGGAGTTGGACTTATGGCAACAACTTGAGGTTCAATATGGTTGGTTGTTTGAGGTATATTAAACTTGATAAAAAAAAAATTTGCTTCTTAAATGGTTGCTAGTTGTTTTGGGGTACAAATTCAGATTTCTTAGTATAAGTTGATGAAACTACTTCTGCATATTGACTAATTGAATTCTAATAGTCGTGAAGAGTTGTACAAAAATGTATGAAAGATGGAAATTTCAACAATAAGATTATATCTCGTATGTCAGTATGCAAGTTTTCAATGAATATTCTTTGAATATCTGCATCAAGAATAATTATATTGATTTATGATAAAAACAACTAATAACAACCTATGAAATCTATAGATTTTTTTTCCTTTGTTTGTTTGCATCTCATTAAATTAAGTAGGGAAACTTTAGGAACAATTTTCACTTGCAAATGGTTGAGAAAAGCATCAACAAGCTCACTAAATGAGTGAATTAAATTATTCGGCAATGAACAAAACCATTCCAAAGCCATGTCTTTCAATGACCTAGGAAAGAGTTCAGCCAAGAGCCTATCCTCAAAAGTGAAGTCACTACATAAGGGTGTGTATGCAATATATATGATTGCTAGTATCCCATTTAGTATTCTACTTGTCAAATTATGGTATCTCTATGTTTTTTGGTATTCGTTCTTTCAATATTTTAAATGAAAATGGGCCTCTTTTTACATATTGTGATGGTTGTTAACTTTGGTTTTGGTTCAAAGTTGAGATTTGTTGTTGAAGTGAGGTTGCATTTTGAAAAGGTTGGTTTATGATGGAATCATCAATTGACATGATTTGGGAATGTGGTGAACATGGTGAAATTGTGTATGTGCTAGGTGGGCTACTATGTCACAAATTTATGACTGGGGATGAAACCCAAGGTATGCCATATGAAGATCTAATACTATAAGGATTTCAAGTGGAAAGACCTATTGTCATAGTTATGCCAATACTTTGTTGTGTTGTTGAAGCAATGGTTGGATTTGTTTATGTAGGAATAGAGGCTATAGTTTAAGGGAGGGAGACTTGATTTCCTCCTTGACTTTGAGTATATCTCAAAGCTTGAGCACAACTAGCCATTCTAGGTACATTATCATCATTAATTGTTTTCCTCATGTTATCAATTATAAGAACCATTGTACCAACAAAATATTTAATACTCATAAAGTCTTGAAGATTTTCTAAATCCCTATTTAGTTTTCTTAGTTTGTCTTTGAGAACATGGGCAACCATAGTCTCACCATCTGTAAAGATAGGTGTTTGTAAGGTAGTCATTGTTATGGTAGCATTAGGAATAGAGTTCAAGATGGGTTGAGTATTGACAACACTTGTCATGAAAGAGTTAGAAGACTCATGATCCACAACAGATGTGAAAGCAGCACAAAATGTAATACCCCTCCGTGTCGGTTGTTCTAAACTTTTGTGTGAGTAATTGTGTGTGCTTCATTGATTACTGTGTTATTTGATTTTGTGGAAAATATAATATGTTAGTAGTCATGTTTAAATAATTAATTAGATCATAAGTGAAATTGCAAGGTTATTTGAAATATAATTAGGAATTAAAATAATAATCAATTAAATCAAATCAAATAATTTAGAACAAATGATCAAATTAAACTAATTCGTTAAAAGTAAAAGTGGTATTATTAGATAAATTGATTTAAATTGTTGGAGTTAATAATAATAATGAACAAATAATCTTGAAAAGATAATTATTATAATAAGAAAATTAATGGATACTTATTTAGAATCTTGCAAATGGTTGATTTTAATTATTTTAATGTGGAAGTAATTATTTAATAAAGTTTTGTGGGAATGATGAATATATATATATATATATATATATATATATATATATTTATATAAATAAAAGTTCATTTTTTGTGGAGTTAAATTTATTGAGTTTTAATCTGCATGATAAAAGAAAATGAAATAGAAATACATGAAAAGGAAACAAAAAGAATTAAGGATTAAATATTATTTTGATTTATTTCTTGAAATGTGACTGTTGGTATTCTCTGGAAGAGGAAACAGAAGAGGCTTCTTGTGTGAGTTTTTATTTATTTTGGATTGGGAAGGGGGTGGTATTCTCTTTCCAACAGATTTTGGTGAATTTGGCAGTCATCTTTCTGTTATTGTATTACATTCTTTTATTCTTCTGAGAATTCATTTGAGGATTAAGATTTATGTTTGAGGGAGGATCTTGGAGCTGCTGCTGGAAGGATTGGGTCAGCAAGAAGGATAAAGCTTCTACAGTTATCTACAGGCGCAGGACGCCAGGTTCTCCTTCTTCTTTTAAATTATCTTCTTTCTATAGCATCAAATGAAATAAGAATTCTTTGTTCTGGATTTGAAATTTAATGCATGTAGAAAACTCTCGAATCCTTATAAATGTTTTGGGCTGTGTTTCAATCAAGAAAATTTTACCAAGGTTCGGGATTTTAGTTGATTAAATGAAATTATTTGTTGGGTTTTGGGCTGTTGTTTGTTATAATGAAACTAAGATTTGAAATTCTGGAAATAACCAGCAATTCTATAGTTTTGGCTGGGAAATATAATTAATAAATTTAAAATAATCTTTTTACTGGGAAAACTGGGTTGTGTATATTCTTGTTTACATTTATGTATACACAGAAAAAAATTGTGCAGTGTATATCTATCTCTGTTTTTGAAGTACAATATATATATAAATATATATATATATGTATATGTATATATATATATATATATATATCTATTATATTTGATATATACATATATATATACCCATATATATATATGTATATATATGTTGATAAATATTGATTGTAAATTTATTTATTTTTGAAATTCGCAGTATTTCCCATCAAAATTTTGCATTTGGTTGTTATTATTAAACCACCGACTGAGTGGTGGTTCGGCCTCGGCCGTACCCACCACCCAGCCGAGGGTTGGTACCCATGCGGCAGTCTGCGGACTGTCCACAACAGTCCTATGGACTACTGCGAACAGTCCGTAGACTGTCCGCAGCCGGGCGTTTATCCCCGTGGCTGCGTATGGGTTAAAATACCCATTCGAAATTGTATTTGTTTTTACTTTGTAAAATGTGAGTTTCTAATTATATTTATTGTGCGAAATTGCTTTTATAAATATTTATATATATATATATATATATATATGTATTTATATATATATATTTATATTTGTATATAGATAGTTATTAACTTTCTTACTCAGATTCCACTGATTATTTAATTTTGTCAAAACAAAACATTCTATTTCTTTTTCTGATTAAAATAAAACATAATCTATTTAAAAAATGAAATATTAATAATATAGAAAGAAATCTGTTAGTTGTTATTGATTTATTAAATTACCAACTATAAGAGGATAAATTAGTTGAAAAAAAATCAATTTACGAATATATGATAGCATTGATTTATTTAATTCTTGTTTTGACTGAATACTTTGGAATAGAAAAGAATTCCTTTTAATTTGTTAATTTGTGGAATTTGATAGGATAATATAATAGAAGGGCAATTTGTGAATATATATTTATATCAGCATTGATTGTTTAATTCTTATTTTTAAATGTGTATATGGTGGAAATAGAATTTAATATAGAATTGAATAAGTCATCTTTTATTCTTATTTTGTGAAGTTATAGTCTGGTAGACTTGTTGATTCCTAGAAAAGATCTATTCTCTTTCTACTTTTCCTCCTCGAAAAAGAATTAAAATATATAAAGATGTAGTGGTTTTAAAGGGTATTTTTGTGTGTAAATTTATTTAGATAGATTTAAGATTTTAAGGTGGTAAGTTCTAATATGTAGTTTAAATATCTAGAGTATTGTTATTATTGTCTTTTTAAAATATAAACAATTGTTCTTAAGTGGTTTTCACAATTAATCTAAATATTGGAAGTGAGTGTTAAATTAGTATGATGAAAGAAAAATGGAAATAATGTTTTGGACATAAGTAGTTATGAAATAATAATAAGTTAACTATCCAGCTATTAAGTAATTTTCAATTATGTTGATAGATGAAAAGAGAAATTTAAATGTATGGACATGACTAGAGATTGATTAGGATATTCTCAAATTGAATAGTTTATTTGTGAAATGGGATTGCAATCTTTTAAAAATTGACTTCCTTTATATTTATTTAATGATTGATTGGTAAGTGCTCTTTATGAATAAGTCTTTTAGAATACTTGTGATGGTTATCATGAATTGTTTTAGTTAATTGAGTACTTCTGATGGGTAAGTTGTAAAGTCATTTAGTTCTGGTTGTTAATTGATTGGCTATTAAATATTGTTCTTGTTTGAATTTTTTGGTTGTTGTTTATTATGCGAATGTTTGGTGGAGTTGTGAGTGATTGAGTATTTAAGGTGTTCTTTAAATTTGGTCCCTTGGATGCCTAGTTGCATGCTTTTACCTCTTTTATTAAAGGATTGTTTTTGGACATTTCCGTATTGGTATGAATGCCGTTGGAGATTAATTTTGATTCAAGGAATCCTTTGTCATTTAAATTTTGTTGCAATGTAATTGGGAATTTGTATTTTGTTGATGAGTTGTGGGAAGTTGATCTTCTTGGATTTCTGATTTATTTTGTATCAAAGTTGTTTATGTGGTTTGGATGGGGTGGTTGATCTTATTTTAATATATTCACTCATTATATTTGAATTGAAATTGATCTGGTGGCCTTGCAATTATTGTTGTCATTGCTATGTTGTTGTTTTTATGAAAGTGGTTTGCGTACCATCATAAGGGGGTTCTAGTGAGGAGAAAATTGAGGTCTCCCATGGAATGCCTAGTTGGTGGCTTTTGGTTTTATTAAGTGATTTTGTTTAAAGGTTGATTTTCTTTTGTGTTCCCTATTTGAGGTAACACCATTGTTGATTTGTGGATGGGTCTTGATGAATCTTCCCTTTTTATGGCTTTTCTGAGTTACTCTCTTATTTGAGGAAATTTTATCCTTGTGTTGGATTTATTGGAGAAATACTCTTGTTGCTTCACTTTACCCTCGTTTGTGGGTTTTCATTCTTTTGGCTTCCAGAGGCTTGAGATGATTGATATTATATGTTCTCTCTCTTTATGTTCCTTGATGTGGCAAGTGTTTTGGTTGCATGATTTTACAAGGGTTGTATGGGAATTGTTGAGACTTTGATTATGTATTATAGCGAGATGGGTAATGCCTCGCATGCTTTTATGATGTGATTCTTTGTTCAGATTATGATGGTACAACCCTTGGTTTTTATGTTGTGGGTCTTGAGAGTGGTTCTGCGTAAAATGGCTGACCCCGCTTAAGGGGAAGGGCTCAGATAAATCCCACGCAGTGAGCTAGGTAAACAAGTGAAACCCACAATTAACTTAGAGGGTTGCAGTAATATCATTATTATAAGATTAATAAAATGGATGCCTCATCTTCATTAGTGCCCGTGAGGGCTACCGGAAGCACCGAGAAGGCCGCGGTTGGCAAGTGTCGACCTCGCTTTCACGCAGAGGCCCACGGCTCCATGAGTCACCCTATGGACCGCACTCCAGCTGGGAGTGAAGAGCACAGACATCCATAGAGGGAATCTGCGCCTCTGGGGAGTGAAGAGCACGTGATAGCCCATGTATCATGGCGACACTTCCCCTGGGCCGCTCCATGTGTTTTACTTTATTGTGTTCCTCTGGAAGTAGGTTGTGGGAGTTGGTTTAGATTGTTGTTGTTTGGACTTATATTGATTTATGGATTATTGCCTTGATACATCTTTGGTGTACTTTGTGGTCTTGTATGATCTCATTGATATTTGACTTATGACCTTGTTCTCTTATGGTACTGTGATATGATGTTATTGTATTGTTTAATTAAAATTTGGAATTGTATCATGTTTATTAATTCAGTTTGATTTGGAAGTATTTTATGATCATCCTTTGGTTACTTGTTTACTGATCATTGCTTTGTTTTATGTGATGAGAGGTGCTATCACAATAGTGGTTTACAATTCCTGAGAGGAACGAATTTTAGCTGAAATCACATATTTTTAGAAAATATAATGATTTAAGCCTTAAAAAGTTATATTTTAAGGATTCCAATTGAAGAGGGTTTGATCAAATCACCTTAGATCAAACCCCCTTGGATTGAACCTCGCTAGTTTTAAAACATACCTATAAATGCCTCTCCTTTACACCTATCAAAATGCTGATAAAAAATCACTTTTGATTTAGCTTTTGGGGGATCAAATGAATTCATTTAAAATTTATTTCAAATACTTGGTATTCCAACAAGCTTATCCAATGAATATATAATTTTAATAGCGTTTTGGTTTTGTTATGTATTTTCTTTTTTAAGTTTTATTAAACATAGGTTTTCAACGAAAATGAATTTCTTTGTTCTTTCTCACATGTGGAAAAATAGAAGATTATCAAAAAATTAAAAATATGGGATGCACCAGATATTGAAATCCTTTATCCAACAAAAAAAAATTAAATTAAATTCCTTGACATATACAAAAAATCCATATGCTATACAACCGGGAATTGTAATTTGTTTGACTTTGAAACTTTATCAAGGAAAAATATTCAATAAAACTATCTAACAAAGTGGAAGCATCAGGATATCGTGCTAAAAATCTAAATTTCAGCACTAGAATTTATCCTTCATGGAAAAAAAGCTATGCATTATACCTGCTAAAGGCCACTTTTAAAAATGTTACTCTCAAAAAAATCTATTGGGAGATGGAAAAGAGGCAATTTGATTCCAAAAATTGAAAAAAATATTTTAGAATCTATAGACAAAACTGATGAGACTCTGAAAGTTTTGCACTATCTTCAAATTCCTCACGCTTAGCCGCCATATAAGTGCCTCGAATGTGAAGATTTAGTTAAAAATACACTTTAGTAGTCTAGTTTGGCCAAAAATTGTAAACCACTATTATATGGGATCACCCGGATGGGATTTATGACTTTAAGTTATTAGGTTGCTCTTGGATGTTGTTGATTATGTCATTAGTTTTATGATACTTTTGTATGGCGTTGAGTTTTGTGGTTCCCTATTTGGATGTTCTTGGTTGCGGTCTCTTTCTTGTTAGCTCCTAGCACGGGGGGTGGGTCTTCGGACTCACATGGTCGGGTGGAACGTGCCAAGCACCCCATTGGGTCCCCAGTCGAGGATCGAGAGGTGCGGATTGGTGCTATTGCAGTGACTCCAGAGTTGTATACGTCATGGAGCCAATTTTCATCTATTCATTATATCATGATTCTTGTGTATGGTTTCCGTGCATATTGGAAACACTTTTGTATCATTGCACTTCTTGAACATTGTACTGTAATGTAATGTTAAACTAGGTGTGATTATTGGCCATGGCAGTTGTTATTCATTGTGTTAAGTTAATTATGCATATGTTGTATTTATGTACTCAGATGGTTGCTTATCAATGATTATCATGTATACATTTGTTAATGTTTACTTTGTTATGAATTATATCTTTGGTTTTATTCTTTATTTTTGTTGTGTGGATCTCAGTCTCGTAATGACTCTTCGTGTACCCCAAGGGATGTATGTGCTAATGAATCTTCTTAAATGAAATTCATGTTATGATTTAATGTGTATTACATGTATGTTATGTTTACTTTAAAAAAAAAAATTGTGCTGTAATTATTGTTTATTTCTGTCCCTTTCGTCTGCATTTAATTTTGCTATAACAAAAATTCCATAATTCTAGAACTACATCTCAATCAAGTATTGGCAATAGGACACTAGGTTGTGAAACTAATACAAGTTCTAAAAAATTGAAGTGTACCCAAGATGAACACTAAATTGATAAACAAAAACAAAAAATGGCCAGAAACAAAAATGAGACAACAAAATCAAGCATAAAACACAACAATAAGGGTCTGGCCCAAAGTTTTCTATCCAAGAATAGAAGGAAAAGGTCGCCCAAGGGCATCTGAGTCCTTTTTGGGGGTTTAGTAAACTCAAAATATGATGGTGGACTACACTACTTAAAGATTTTGATTCTATTTGAAAATAGTTGTAACAATAAATAATTTCCTAGAATTTGTTTATTTTATGCCAATTCGATGAAAAATACAAATATGCAACAATGTTGAAGATATTTAAGAAAGTTATGAATACAAATTTTAAATCTAAAATGCAAATGTAAAGGCCTATAAATGATTGTTTTAATGAAATTATAAATTTCAAACAATTTACTTTCTTTCACCTTTATGAACTTTATGTAATATACCTAAAAACATGAAATTACTAATTCCAAAGTAGAGATCTACAAGTACTAACAAACTAAGTAGATAGAGACAAACAACTATGAAAATGTTTGCTAATGCACCAATATAAGGATACAGTCATCCAAGGGCATCTAAGTCCTTGGTAGGGTGATTGAAAACTAAAAAACTAAATGTTTAACTTGGATAAGGTTTTTGTTTTTATCTACAAACAAGTCTGGTAGTAATTATTTTTCCAAAATTTGTCAATGTCATTGAAATGAAAATGTATGATAATGTGAGAAAAAATGAGCAATTATGAATGGGATTTAGAATAAAAAATTGATCTAAATGACTGAAATGAACCCTAATGCAAGCTATGATGCAATAATTTTATATTTTTATGGCTTTTTATGATGTAAATATGAAACCCTAAATTAAAAATACAAGACAATGCAATACAAAACCTAGACCTAGTGTGAATGATGTAACTTTTGGAAGGTATATGATGTTAATAGGCCAGGTTCACCAAAATGTAATGGTGGGAAAAGGAACCCTAATTTTTTATATGTGAAACCTAGGGTCAACAACTTCTTTTTCCAAAATTACATTAGAAGAGAGATCAACAAGGTGAATAGATTGACTATCAACCATGAAGTTGGGAAAATCAAACCTGGATCTCCTTTCTTAGGGCCTTGAAAATAGAGTGGAAATGATTTGAATGATCAACCTAATTGAGTTATATGAGCTAATATGATAAATTGTAAGATCTTGACAATTGATGAATAGAAAAATAATCAATTTCTAACAAATCTAAAAGGTGCAGAGGATAGTGTACTTAGAAAATTTGATTTTGTTGTGTGTAAGGGGAATTGGACACCTAGGGGTGTATGTGTCATTGATAAGGGGTCCTTAAACTATTTTTTGGGTCCTTTGATGTTAGATTTGATTTTGTAATTCCTAGCTACAAATTTTTCATAATGTCATCAGTTAACTCTATAGTTGAGTTTTTGTGGTGTGACATGTTTTAGGGCTTTGAATACAATAATTTTTGGTGATATTTTGATTGGGCCATTATTGAGTGTGAGTAGCTCATGGGAAAATTCTCTCCTAAAATCATGGTGGTGGGATTTGAGGCTTTCATGGCTCTCCACTTCCTCTTTGTCTTGGCTACTAGGACTCCTCCTCTAGTGCAGATGTTGACTTCTTCTTCTAGTGTTAATGATGACTTTCTTATGCAGGAGAATCCAGTGGTGTAAGGGCAATCCTACATCACCCAAAAAAAGAGTTTCATTTCATGTTGGTAGTTTCTTAGATATTTTTTCATTTTTAGATACCCTTTTCCTCATAATGTAATTCCCAACT